>JASGXE010016078.1:0-10817 GCA_030068105.1 Sinentomon sp. SZTP_YWyxl | reverse complement strand
ACTGCACCAATCCTGCTCATCCCCAGAGATCCCCAATTGGGCTTATTTTCTTACTGGGTCCTTGGGGCACATCTGGAGAATCTGGGAGTTAGAGCACATTTTGTCATGGAATCAGAAATTCACTGAAACGTTCGATTCTCCTGAGCATGGGTTACACACCGTCATACGTTTATCGGCTTAACTTAATGAGTTACTCATGAGTTACTTGTCTCTAACCAATTTGGTTTTCAGAAGGGGAAGTCTACAGCTTTAGCTGTAGCTAAGTTGACAAGTTTGATCTCCAACACCCTTGATAAAAGTCTAGTTGGGGTTGGTGTATTTCTAGACCTTATGAAGGCTTTTGATACGGTGAGTCATGATATTTTGCTGAGAAAGTTAGAGAGATATGGATTTCGAGGGATGAGTTGCAAGCTTTTATCAAGCTATTTAAGTGGTCGCAAGCAAATGGTTTGCATTGGGTCTTCAAAATCGAATCTTCGGGATATCACCTGTGGTGTTCCACAGGGCAGTATCCTTGGACCTTTATTGTTCTTAGTGTATATTAATGATCTGCCCAGTGTTTTGAGCGCAGACATTTCTTCAATTATCTTTGCCGATGACACAGTGATTTATAAATGTGGGGAGGATGCAGGAAAACTTGTTGACAGCGTTAATATGGAGATTCAGTCATTATATGAGTGGCTAAGTGCTAACAAATTATCGCTGAATGTGTTTAAGACCTGCTATACGATATTCCGAGATAGACGGAAAGTACTTCCTGCTTTTGTGGGAAACATAGCAGTAAATGGTGTACCAGTTAGTCGAGTGTCTGAGATTAGGTATTTAGGTTGCTGGTTTGATGAATTTTTTACCTGGAAAGTCCATATAAATCATGTGATGAAAAAGGCTTCTATGTTCACTGGAATGATGTACAAGTTGAAATTTTTTCCAGAGGATGTTCTGAAATTGTATTATTATGCTTTCGTCTATCCACATTTGATTTATTGTTGCGAGTCATGGGGTTGCTATCTCACTGGTGGTGATATGTCATCAATTTTAAAAATCCAAAAAAAGGTTGTCCGCATAATCACAAAATCTGGTTTTCGAGATCATACAGCTTTGTTGTTTGAACGTTTAAATCTTATGAGGATTGGGGATCTTCTGACATTCAGAGTAGGGATTTTTATGTTTAATCTCTTAAAATCAGAACTGGATGAATTAATCTTTGGGAAACACTTCATATTGAATTCAGGAAACACTAGGGCTGCCCGCAATAAAAGAATTCTTGCTTCCAGTGGTAAAAACGAATTACGGTCTAAAAGGTTTACAATTTGCAGGTGGAAGTTTGTGGAATTCCTTACCTATGCAGATTAGAATGTCAAGGTCTAAATCTGCATTTGTTTACCATTTCAGGCATTTCCATTCTCAATAAGCTGAAGGTGAATTTGTACATAATATGTGTTTATTCCATTTGACATTTCTGTTGGCTTTTGTTGTTCTGACCACATTTTGTCTTGTCAAAATTGCCTAGTTTGATTCTTGATTCTTCAAAAAAAGGGGGGCCATTTATCGGATTTATCCCGGCCTTCCTTCGAAATTCTTTCTTGTTTGTGTTTGGATATTATTGAAATAAAGGACATTAACACATTTTCCAACCAACCACCTGGAAAATGTGATAAGATGCTAGGAAAACTGATGCTAAGAAAACATGGTTTCATCTGCATTTTGTCAACTGGGCCTCTCCTCCATCCAGTTATGTCAGCAGCAACTGCAACACTATTGCAAAAGGGTCAACACAGACATGTTCAAAATGTGACAAATTGTTGTGAGCATATTTCACAAAAAAAACATTTTCTGACCATCCTGCATCATTGTATGTGTGGCAATCACTGCTCAGTCCAAAGACCATGTGTTAAGACTCTATCATCTTAACACTAAAAAGTGTTGTAAAACAATTTTGTCACAAAAATGAG
The DNA here is from genome assembly GCA_030068105.1 of Sinentomon sp. SZTP_YWyxl. Classification (NCBI taxonomy): domain Eukaryota; kingdom Metazoa; phylum Arthropoda; class Protura; order Sinentomata; family Sinentomidae; genus Sinentomon; species Sinentomon sp. SZTP_YWyxl. The sequence continues at coordinate 8,865 of JASGXE010016078.1, read as the reverse complement.
AAATGGTATGTTCAGAAGCATGACACATGCAGAAAACATGCATTTGTCGCCTGCAAAATAGAGCAGCAAATGCATTTATGGATAAATGGTCATGAAGACATTAAGGGTCTAGGGATGATGTCAAAACAGCAAGGTAGTATTGCAGCTACCACAAAAAGAACGGAAAACATGAGAGCAGGAAAAAGATGAAATGAGGCCAAAAATCAGACAGCTGATATCAACGGTTGTGAAGAAATGAGAAAAGAAGCAAAATCAAAAAACTCCACCTGCAAAAACCTTTCAACAAACCAAATTTGGATCTAGGACCCGATTTTAAATGTCGGTGACCGAATAGACTTGAAATCAATTTGAAAGTTTGAAACCCACATTACAATAAATAATGAAGAGCATGAACTATGCCAAAAATGAGCAAATTTTGAGACATGAAGCTGGAGAACCTCGGGAGACGTTTGGCAAGGAATGACCGTGATGCAAATAAAAAAGCAATGTCAACATTTTCAGTTTTCTTTGTGCTGAAATTCTTTTTTTTTTCGATTGAAATGTTGATCAATAAAAAGAGTTTTTAAGATTTTGTTTTGCCCCCCTCCCCCGGCACCATGAAGATGGGTCTGTGCGAAGAGATTGTTGGATTGGATGGTTTTTGGTTTTCCTGGTTCGACTTGAATTTCTGGGTCAGCTGCAAAATATTCTTTTTGAAAAGGTTCCACCTCGACAGCTTTGCAGACATTTTTGTTCTGTTAGAAAAATGGGTTGTGCAAAATGCATAAATTCTTTCGTTTGCAGTTGATCAGGGATGCTTCTGATGAATACAAAGTAACATCATACCGAGATTGGTTGTGCAGGTGGCCTGAACAGGCCATTCAGGTGGCTTCCTATCAACAGTGGACCACTGAAGTACACCAGAGGATTTCTGAAGGACAAGATTCGTTGAAAAAGTATTTGATCACAATCCGGAAACTGATAAACGAGATATCTTTGTTGCTGCAGGGATGCGTCAATGCGAGAGAAAGGATCACCATTGGTAATGCTTATTCTTTTGGGTTTTTATTTTTTGTATGTGAGCTGTGGATGTCACAGTTTCATACTTTGACGACGGATTTGATTATGGTGCGATTGCTGTTGGCCAATTTCTTAAACAGACTGCACTGCAACCTTAGGAAAATGTGTACATGATTTTTTTTGAACACACATGTTTTCACTCGTATAAAATGACAACACAAATGAAACTTTCTTGTCAAGAATTGGTCAGGGCTGCACCAAACAGCTGGAATAGGCAACCCCTTTAAAAGCTGAACATTTAAAATTGATGATACTTACAGGGATTGGCAAGACAACATGATAATAAAACCATACCAAGATTCTTGCCAATTTTCTTTTGATAACTTGTTGTATCTGTTAGTACCTTGAAAGTTGAAATTTGTGATATTATCCAACAATTGGCCAAGAGTTGGCTTCTGCAGATCACAATAAACAATAAATGAATTATATCGTCGCACCCTCTTCTGAAAATAACTTGCAGATTTCGTCCAATTTTCTTCTTTACAAAATGTCCGTTTTACAACCCAGGTTCACTTCTACTCATGAACATTCACTTCAGTGATGTTTTGCAAAACTTGATTGATAACAACGTTTCCAGTGAGGAGGATTTCCATTGGATGGCTCAGTTACGATACTATTGGCAGGTTTGACTTTCCGATCGCAACGTGAAAACGTCCGTTTGCAGATTTTTGTTCATCGGGGCAACCATGTCTGAATTAATGCTTGCTCAATTTTTCTTTTGCCAAATTTGAGCTCTTGCCGCGTTAGATGTTTCAGCATCTGACATTTGGGTTCATGGACAAAACCGACGTGATGCGTTTGACAGAGTCCAATTTTGATGCATTTGAACCATTTTCTTCCATGGATCCGAGTTAGCAATGTGTTTTGTGATTTGCTTATTTGTAATCAATGTTGGAAAAACATGCCCGCAATCCACTGGCTTAATTGAGAAACATATTAAGATGAGACAGCTGATTCTCTTCCATGCTGAATATTGGATGACTGATAAAAAGGGCATAATTTGTGGTTCTTATTCACCATTTTCAGGGCACTTCAGTAGGACTTCGTGAGCTTGTGTTGTCAGATTTTGTGCAGAAACTGACATCTATATGAACTTTTATCAATTTGACAAGACCATTCATCGGACATGAAATTCGCCTTTCGGAACTTGGCTCCCTCCTTTATTCTCTTCTCTTTTTTCAGAGGGGGCAGTTTTCTGTCAAATTTAGAGTCTTTGAAGACGCATGATTTTGCAAAATCATGATAATGTTTTGTTGAAAAATATAATGTTGCAGGTGGTGTCAGGCTGTTCCCAAAGCCTGGAGAAAATGTGTTGCACATAGGAATCAGAGAGATGGCAGAAAGTTCAAAAAAGGCACATTGACACCAATAATGGTGCTAAAATGCAACCTTTTTCAATGTCAGTGTTTTTCAGCACATTGTTTTTCCATCTCTGCTTCATGAGTCATTGTGATCAGGATATCCATCTTGTGTATCGATATACCTATGTAGATGTGCCAAACAAGATGACCTTTGAGCAAGGTGGGCAGATTTTATCACTAAAATGGTCGATATCTGCCATTGCAAATCTCTATCAGTATTTGACTGATACGCTAAATTTGGGAGGAACTGCGAAATAAAAAACTGAAAACGACTGGAATTTTTCAAATTGTTGTGTTGCAAAGAATGATCTTTTGCTAGATAGCACCAAGAATTCTATTTTTGTCAATTGGGCTCAATTATTGTCACATCACATCTCTCTTCTTGCCCTCCCTGTTTTAGGCTGGCAATTTGATCACTAAAATGCTGCACTTCACCATCGACTATGGATGTGAATATCTTGGTTCCTGTCATGGATTTGTCATCACACCACTCACAGAGCGATGCTTTAGGACCATGTTTTCTGCACTCAGCCTGCATTTGGGTGAGCTTTGCATTTGACTTTTCCGGTATTGATGGCTGTTGGTGTCAGGATTTGGTCAAACGTAGACGAGTTGAGTGGTTGTTTGAATTCCAACAGCTAGTGAATGAATTAAAAATCTTACGAGAGGCTGCCACCTTGTCAACTAGATTCTTGCTCTGTATGACTGCAAGTAGGGATAAGCAGCTGACACCTGCAAATCTAAGTGAACTGTTACTCTTACCTTGACCATTCATGGTCAGACAAAAGGTCGGAATCAATATGCACTGTGAAGAAACAGGTGCAAACTTTAAGCACAGCGTAGTGTACAGGTGTGATTTGGAAAAGAGTTTCTGAAAACGGGCAGGAAAAGACTAGCTAAAATCAGGCTGTCAAAAAGAATAGCAGATGGCAAAGCTGTCCTGCCTGGTATGGATAAAAAACAATTCGAATTGAGTTCAAAATTTTGATGTTTTTTTTTTATGTTTGATGTTGGTATTTCTCAAAAAACACTTGCGTTTCCTCAAACGCAATCTTTCTCATACAAGTGTTTTTAAAAAGCCTGCAGTTGGTGTAAACCCTACATGAATAGGGTGTCATGCAGTTTTAGCGCTCATTTCTATCTCTCTAAATAATTTTAGGAGTGTTGGTTCAAGGTCCGGCTGCTGTTGGAAAGACAGAGACTTGCAAAGATCTAGCTAGAGCTGTAGCAAAGCAATGCATTGTTTTTAATTGTTCCCAGAGATCGGATTATCTGTCGTTGGTCACATATTTCAAGGTTAGAAAGTATTTCGAAGATATGTTTAATGAAAACATTTCATATTGAATTTCTTTCAATATTGCATTCATTTTGGCCTGCGGCTCTTTTGAACTGCAATGGAGGTTGCTTATCTTTCGAATGCTTATTTTTTATTTATTTATTTATTTATTTATTTATTTATTTACGTCTTTTGTTCATTTTGCAATTGCACAAATAAACATGGCAGAGTTAACACAATGTGTTTTCTTACACTCAACCAAAATTTCGACCAAAACAGAAACGACATGTTGACATCAAACAATCAAAATGTTACAATGACATCAGGTTGCAAAGATAAAAGGGTTTCAATCTTTCGCTTAAATTCTAACATTTACAGAGTTACGGATATTTGGAGGGATTGCGTTCCAGATTTTTGGTGCAAGATATGAGAATGAGCCCTCGAACATTGAAGTCCTGTGCTTGGAGATTACAAAATTGTTTTTGTTCCGAGTGCTGTGGTGATGGGCACAATTCTGAAACTTCTGATTTAGGGCCTAGATAGGGTGGCTCTTGAGAGGCTAAAGCTTTATAGATAAGCATGGCATAATGAAATCTAACCCTCAGCAACCTCGTTGGTAGATTGAGTGCCCTTCTGTCAAAACTCACATGGTCAAACTTTCGTAAATTGCACACAAATCTCACACAAGAATTGATAAGCTTGTCCAATCGGTGGGCTTGTCCAATCGGCCCACCTTCGCAAATACAACATCACAATAGTCTAAATGAGGAAAGATAAATAAGACACTTGATGAGTCTGAGCTTCATCTCCTTAGACAAGCACATTTTGAAGGGGGTCAGTGTTCGAAGCTTCGCATATGCCACCCTGCAAACATGTGCAGCATGAGCATCCCACTTTAGGTTGATCCAAATACAGGCCTAAATCTCTCACAGTGGGCTTGCCACCCAAAATGATTTCAGGTAAGGATGAAAAATTCAGCTTTTGGAGAATTTGGCTTGAACCAATCAGAATTGCCTGAGATTTCTCAGGGTTTATGTCTAGTAGATTTTGCTTTGACCAGACGGCAAGGGCTTTAAGTCTGGGGGCTTTTTTAAGTCAAGGGCTGTTTATATGCTGAATAAATTCAGGTAATTTGGATGATGATACAGACAAATAGAGTTGCGCATCATCTGCGTACAGGTGGTAACTACATGTTTTTAGAAATGTACCAAAATCGTTCACATGGAGGCTAAAGCAAAGCGGACCTAGTATGCTCCCTTGGGTCACCCCTCTGGAGACCTTGACAAATTCCGAATATCTGCCATTTACATGCACTCTCTGATGCCGTGCTGAAAAAAAAGCTGCGGAGCATTGCAAGAGAGTCTGTGCTAAACCCTAGATGCTCAAGTTTAGCCAACAACAACCCGTGATCAATGGAATCAAGTGCTTTTGAGAAGTCTTATCATTACAAGACAAAAAAGGTTCCCAGAGTCAATTGCACGATAACAGTCATCCATGTCCATGACTTAAGAAGAGCAGTGCCAGTGCTATGGAATGCTCGGAAACCAGATTGGAACTGATTCGAGATGTTGTTTGAAGCGAGAAATTTAACAATCTGCTCATTAAGTGCCTTTTCCAGAAGCTTTGACAAGCACGGCAGAATGCTAATGGGCCTCAAATCTGTCATATTAACCACATTATGCTTTTTAGGAATAGGAAAAATTTGTGACATCTTCCAAAGAGCAGGAAAATAATTATGTTCAATACAAGAGTTAACTAATATGGAATACACCTTTTGACCGTGGGTTTCACCATCTCCGTAGCGCTGCTCTTAGATGCTCGATCTTGGATCTATCTAGTTCAGAAATTCACAAAAACCGCCAAAGCTTTTCAAAAAAAAAAAAAAAAAAAAAAACAATGAAGCACCATTTCTCAAAACTCTCTTGCTGATTGACTGAACATGTGTGTTAGAAAATAATGATAGAAAAGATGTTTTCTCCAGCAAAAATATGTTTTTTTAAATAATTAACAACGAACACCTGCCAAAACTGATTGACCTCGTGGGCTGGTGGACGAGACACCTATCCCGATCTTACCATCTCCCATTGTTTCATGATGATAACACAACCTCAGCTGTTCCTGTTTTGAACGTGTTCACCCAGTCTGAACAATAACGGAAAGTTTACCACAATCAGTGGTGTGATGGAGGCTATACGGCATATGGCCTATGGATAAACGTCAGCTGATACAGTATGGCCTAAAAGGAAGTTTGACCAATGCTTTTACATTTGGCATATGGGTTGACCAATTTTTTTATGCCCATTGGGCGTATGGTTTGGGTCTGGTTTGGGTGAATGAAATTTCGTGATTACACTTGCACTCCATTAACCTTAGTACCATTGCCTTAACACTCCATTACCATTACACCACTGACCACAGCACCAACGTTTTGCGAACTTCTGAGTGGATCTGTGATGCTCGAGAACGACTATTGAGACCTGGTGGAAACACATCCCCAGTTTGTGATAAAGAGGAGAAGGAACCTTTAATCTTGTTAAGTTAACCCTCTCCAACACTGTTGTTTGGATGTGACTGCAAATATCCATGCATTGTAATTTGTAATCTGCCATTTTAATGGATTTTTTTTTTTGAAAATGGACCTTCAGGGGACCCTCCCCTTGCCATCAAAAATGCATGTTCAGGTCAGAAGTGCAAATGCACTGTGAGCCATCTTCAAACATTCACCAAAGCATTTTTAAGCATTTGGAGTGAACTGATTGAAGGTCGGATCAGTAGGCCTGATCAAGGCATATGTTTTCATTTTTGTCACAATCCTGTTCTCTTGGCATTATGTGCACACTGCCCTTTGAAAATGCTGGACTTCAAACCACAATGTTTGGAAATTGATCATGATGTCAACTTGTCAATGATGGTCAAGGAGCCCCATTTCAAACTTTTTCTTGGCTGTCCCGCAAAATATGATTTGAATTATGGTTATGATCAGGGAGGTCGAGACGAGAGCTTTCATGCAAAAATGACAAATGAATGATGAGCAAAAATGCTCTACTGACCGGAAATTGAAATTTGAGAGCAAAAAATCGCAAACACTTTTGAGGGTTGGCAAATGGTCTTGGACTCAGACACCATTCAATGAAGTGAGGCGCCAATCAGCCTTTTGACTCTGCATGAATAAAATCTCAAATTTTGTAGGTTGAAACATGCTTCGTTGGTATGTCAATATCGGATGCCATCTTCAAAAATTTTTTTGACATAAAGTCAGGTCGTCTGAGAAGTCATTCAGCAAAAAGAGATCGATTAAATTTGTTAAAGAGCCTTTGGTCAGCAAACGAATGGTTGAAAACTGTTGCCTCTGTACATTTTGGCAAATTGAATTGTTAATTTATGGACCTGGTCATTCATTTTGGATTAGTTTTTCTGCTTTCAACAGAGTGAGTGTTCTACGAGTCTCCGCATCAAAAATCCGAAGAAAGTGAGTGAAAATTCAGTTTGAGGCTGAAAAATGATACTACCCAGTAGTGATCCTGGAGTTGGGTAAACACATTTCTGATTCCTGATGTGATGTCAACCTGGCAATGGCTTATGGCATGGCATTTTCTGTAAATTTCTCCAGTGAAAAATTGTGCCAGAGAAATTCAGTTTAACCAGATAGTTTTTTTAACCCTTTAGGCAAGGATACGAATACATTAGGTGTGTTCAATCCCACCATAATTTTGCTATTTTACAAGTCCGCTGTTCACTTTTTCACATGATTTTGTTCAAGTTTCTCACAGTTGTTTGTCAAATTTTAAACTAGGGTATTGCAGCATCAGGAAGTTGGATTTGTTTGGACGACTTTGACAAGATTGACATTCGAGTTTTGTCACCACTCTCACAACAAATTTTGTCCATCCAACGGGCAATCCATGCTGGATTAACAACACTGAATATTGAAGGAACATCCATAGATGTCAATCCCAGATGTGCTATATTTGCAACGATGGAAAATAGCAACAACTGTTATGCACAAGCAGCCTTACCTGATAATCTGAAGGTTGGTGCTACAGAGGTTTTGAACAGAGGCTTCAGGAATAGGTCAAAAGTTTCGTCTCTTATCTCTGATGAATGCAATTGATCAATTGTGAGCAGTGGTCCCTTGAGCGATCGTTGAGGTTGCGGCCTATGATCACTTGCCTTTGGGGATCATTTTGCTTAAGGTGTTTTTTTTATCCTTTGGGGAACATTGAGAAAGAGTATCTTTAATCCTGTATGGATCAATTAGCCAGTTCCAAGACAACTTGATTTTTAAGGAGGGGCAGGGGTCAGAAAAAATGCAAAACATGAATTTTGTTATCCTTTTTGACGTCACCAGATTGCCCATTTTATGCTGATTTCAATTACACAATTTTATTGCCAATTGGTGGAGGAGCAATCTCAATTCCTGTGAGACACTTTTTTGCACGACTGCATATTTTTGTGTGCTTTGAAAAATGCACAAATTTCAAGGCACATTTTACCGCTTGCACTTTTTTTTTGGATTTTTTCAAACTTTCTATTGCTTTCTTCAGCAGTCCTTCAAGCTTGGAAGGTACAAATTGGCATCCTCATTGAAAAAAGTTGCTCTTTTTGCTGACAGAACCAAGCCAGAAGAGCAACATTCACCAAGTTTTGAGCTATTCTTAGTTCTTACAAAACATTTCTTACCTACAAATGTCTGAAATGCATTTTTTTCCATGAATTTTAGGTTAAATCTGAAAAAACGGGCTGTCAGCCAAAAGGATTAATTTTTGCATGCACAGGTTCCAGATTAGGCAAAAATCAATCAACCCGATCTAAAAACAAAGCGCTAAGATCTCGTCAAATTTTTTTTCGCCATGCCACCACAGCCAAAAAATCACAATGTAGAAAGTTGAAATTTTGGATGGAGGGACAACAATATGATAGGTCCGAAGTGTGTCGGGAAGTAATGTTTTGACCCCCACCCGATAAAACATGGAAATTGTATGCAAAGTAGAAATCGATTACCTTTTCAGTTGACTTTGTGCAAGTGCAATATTTGCATATTTTTCACCAATTACGCACAGCCAAACGTCCGCCATTGTTATTCAGGTTTTCACTATTCTTGTTTATTTTTTACTGTTGGCTATCAATTGAAAGTGCTCTCTTATGAGAAAAGCACCACTTCATGCATAG
>JASGXE010016077.1:0-11099 GCA_030068105.1 Sinentomon sp. SZTP_YWyxl | reverse complement strand
AAAAAATCCATTTTATGAAATTTTCTTTTGCTAGGTGCAGGTTGCGGATCATTTTTTGAATAGACCAAGGGTCCAAAAGGCAAATGGAATCAATGTGAAGTTATTCGCTGCCTGCATTTTGGCATTGACATGCTTGATGCAAACGAGAAACTTTTGTTTGTGAAGATCAGCGTTTTATGCTTCAGCTGGTACTTTGTCAGCTCGACAAACGGCATTGTCGGAAAGTCTGTTCTAAATGATTTTCCTTATCCAATGACGTTGACCCTTGTTCAGCTGATATCGATAAGCCTATTCTCGGGCCCCCTTTTCAAATTTTGGAAAATTCGGAAAAAGGAAGATGTGACTTGGTCATATTTTGGCAAAGTCATCATTCCTTTGGCTGCTGGAAAGTGCTTCTCTTCAGTATTTGCTCATGTCAGCATATGGAAAGTTCCAGTATCATATGCACACACTGGTTAGTATTACCGCATCTGTTGTTGGTTACATGCTCTTTTTTTAGGCACAGCTGGTTAGGTGAGGTCTACTGAACTGCATTATCCTCATTTCATGCATTTTAGAAGCAGGACTTTCCATTCTGCCCTGAGATTCAACCATGGTCTCCCCAGGAACAGGCAATTTTTTAAAGCAATACCTACATTGCGCAAAAACAGATCACACAAAACAATCGACACAGATTGCAGTCGGCAGATTAAGCAGTAGATTAAAAAACAACAGAAAAGCAATTGTCAACAGAGGGTTGGCAGAGTAAAAAAATGGAGAGGGTAATGTACACTTCGTACCGCTTTCTTATTATCTATGCGATACTCATCATAAAAATCAAGTTTTTCTCACTCCGTTGTTGAAATATCAACGTGGGAAGTCATCAACAGCATGGACAGTTAGTTGTGCCTTTTACCTTACATTGCTTCTGTTGTTCACCTCAGGGCATTGCCAGAAACATTTTGATCATTTCGCATTCTCATATCGAAAATCATGTACCTATGTAGGCCTAAATCATTTGACGTACCCGTTTGCCAACTGGGATTGATGTACATTTCAACTCCTTAATATCCAATCCTTCAGGCGGAAAATTTTACGAGGTTCAGGACTAACTTCACAATGGATAAGCTTACTCAATTTTGCATTGTGTTCATCTGATCTGCTATATTTTTACATCATTGTACCTAGGCTACTTCAAATGTCTCTTGAATTGCCAATTTGCTTCGGGTCGTACCCAGGCAAATATTATAAACTTAAAAACGATCTGTGTATGTAATTCCATTAAAAACATTCCAATTTACCTGTTCTTTTTTTTTCAGTGAAAGCAACCATGCCTTTGTTCACTGTTGCCTTAACCAGACTTTTCTTTGGTGAAAAGCAAACTTGGATGGTTAGTTGTCACAACCACTTTCTTGTGTTCTTGTATGTTGGTATAAGGCCTGCACTTTCTTACCTACCATGTGAGGTAGCCTTTATTGATAGACCGAAAGACATGGTAGCTAGTCTCCCATTCTCACCAAGCTCGTTTTTGTCTTTACTCCAATATAGCAGCCGACGTAGTCTTTCTCGGAGTTTTCTCATTTCTCAGAGTTCATTCTCGAGTTTCCTCATTTATCTTGTTAAAATTGATTCTGTATGCGACAGAGAGGATGACAAATTGAGAAATTTCCAGGCTATTGTCAGCTGTGGGTCCACGAAGTAACTGAAGAAGTGCTTCTTCTAATGTGCATATGAAATTATTCATTAAATCAAATTGCTTAATGGTCAATCCCCAGAAGAAAAAACACCGAATTACTGAACGAGAGTTGTGAGTGCCCCCCACAGCTGCTCTTGTTCGAATTATCCTATGGGCAAAACTTAGGTAGGCTACTTGAGCAACTAATGAACCGAACTGCCAGATGGAGCATGGAAAAGAGCATAAATGTTTACACGTCTAAAAATGCTGAAGGATTAACCTGTTTTCAGTTGACCATGCAGTGTCATGTGTCATGAAAGATTGCTCTGCTTCAGTTTCCTTGTCACATGTGCCATTCTTTTGCCCACCTATTTCAGGTTTATCTTTCCCTTGTTCCAATTATCTTGGGTGTTGCAGTGGCAACTGTGACTGAATTGTCATTTGACAGCATTGGCCTGATGAGTGCTTTGTTTGCAACAATGGGTTTCTCCTTGCAGAATATTTTTTCAAAGAGGGTAAGTGTTTCTGTTCTCTGATACTGATAGGTGTTCATTTATGCTTGAAATTGATAAGCGAAATCAACAACTTCACAAGTTTATAGGTCCTAAACCAATTTTTTCTCCACTGAAGAGTGAAGTCCTGCTTTTTTGCTGGTTGCTTTTAGATGCTGATGCTGATAGGGGAGGTTTTTGTCAGGTCTTGGACTTGATCTTGGTCAGGTCTTGGACCCCCGCATCTCATGTGCGACCCTTTTGCAACCGAACACCTTTCGTCACAGATAAAATAAAATTCACAGGGTTATAAAGGTGTCCGAACGGCGAGCATGAGGTGTCTTCAGCTCTGCCTCTATCGTCAGAGCTAGCAATCCAGATAGTTGCCAGGATAAGGGTCAACAAGATCAGGTACTTGGCAATATAATTTCTTGGACCAAAAAGGGCAGAAAATAGCAATTTTTTGTAAGCGTCTGGAAAATTGTGCACATTACGCTGGATTTTGACACCAATGAAGTGCTAGGTACACTCACTGCATGTTTTGTAAATATTACTATAAAATGTGTGCTGCAAGCTCAACTGAACTAAGATGAACATGTGTTGGGCCCATTTGCCCCTTTCACTTGGATAACAAAATGTTTACCTATCCTGAGTAAATTTATGCAACAACTGCTAAGGGGAAATGCGAATGTATGTCACATTTTTTTTCGTGGAGCACTTGCAGATTTTGAAGCTATATTACCAGAGGTTATGTAGTTTCAATGTTGCCTTGGTGGCTAAAATATCCAACATCCCTTTACCGGTCAAGCCCGGAATTACGAATTCTGGTTTTAAAAATGCTTTTCCGCACCATTCGGAAACACGGAGTGTTGCCCCCGCCGGAATTAATAATTTTCTGCAATGATTTTCGAAAAACGGAAAAATTGGAAATGCATGCATTTCCCGCCCAACTAAGCCAGATTTCTGCTCTGTGTCATTAAAATCACCTATAATTTAATGTTTAAAAAAAAACACCTCTGCACAAAAAAAACGGCCAAGATACCCGCAAAACCCTTCAAACCGGATCAAAATTGAGCAAAAACAGGAAAAACAGGTAATTTCAATGCGACGCCATTTCTAAACGGTTGCAGCAAATCATGTGAAACAAGCGTCCGCGAGATCGCGCTGCTGTCGGCTGCCCGAAAATTCGAATTTCGGCGGGTGACTGATGTCATCGTGAAAAAAGGCACCTTCGACAAGGGACAAAAGAACAAAAAGCGGGAAATTTGAAAAGTGCGCTGATTGAAAACGGTTGGACCGATTTTTTGCGGAATAAACGTCTGCTAAATCGCTGTTTTTTCCTCTTTCTGGCAGTCTTCGCGATTGAGTGGTGTTGATATTACGTAATTAAATTAAAATCACTTGAAAATGGAATGCACATGCGGACGTGTATTTACGTCGTTCGTACAATCACATATTGGCGGCTTTGACGAATATTTACGTCGCTCGTACGCACAGTTTTTTTAGTGGACGTAAATGAACGGCGCTCAGGCTTGACCGGTTAATTATTAAAAACAAAGTGCGGTAGCCCAGCAATTAAACTGTAAAACCAGAACTAGGGGTCGTGTGCAAGCACTGTGGTAGCCGGTAGGTAGGCCTGTTATCCTTGAGGACCCCAAAAAGCTTCGGTTGCCATGGCAATAGAGTTCTATGGGGGCTATCCTGTATCTTGGAAACGGGGGGTAGGAGCAAATTTCATCTCTGATAATTGCGATTCGTATGACAATCAGGAGCATTTCCTATCAGTTATGCCCCACCTTTACTTAACACCCTGTAAGTAATGTGATGAGGATATCTAGGCCTACCTAGATATTTTAGTCTGTGGTTACATAACTGCTTTTTGCATTCATCATGTTCAAAAGGAACATGAAATCTCCATGCAAGAGAAATATGTAATTATTGGCAATCCAAGTTGCAGATGTTGATTTTGGCCAAGGTGGCACAAGATTCTACAGATAAGAAACCAGAAAATTGGCATTGTTCATCGCTTCAAGCCTGAAGAATGTCGTCTACATGGTGCCGGCCAGAGGCCAGCTTAGTTCACGTCAAAAGCCTACGGGGAAAACAAAAAACATGTTATTGGCCCTAAACAAAACATTCTCAAAAACCTTTTTTTTAAACATGTTCATGCCAACCTTGTTCAGCAGAGGTTGGAAATGATCAATTTTCAGTCGCCTTTGTTGGAATTGAGGAGGGCCAAAAAGAACATTTGCCAACTTGGGTTAGGAAAGCTTTCACTGAAAAACACATTAGATAGGTAGGCCTATATGGAAAAGTTCATTTTAAAATACACACTTTTTTAAAGGAACATTTAAAAACAGTGAACTTGTAAGAAATAAATAATTGTCTGTTACAATGGATTGTATAGGCTACATGGTTTCCCAAAAGTCACTTGACAACCCCAGAAAAGCGCATTGCAGTTTTGAAGTAACTCTGGAAGCTTGGAGTGGAGTTTGTTCCAATTCGAGTGGATAACACCTGCAGCAGGCAGCATGCCCAATCTGAACCTGAAATCTGTAGAAATAGCCCCACAAGAGAAGATTGAAAACTAGCAAATAGCAGGTGTTGTCAAGAGACTTTTGGGAAACTCTGTAAATTGCTCTAAGGCTACTGTTCAAATGAAATGAGAAGTCAGCCTGAAAAAAAAATCTTAAAATTATCACAAAACCGCTTGTTTTGTCAATTTTGTCATTTTTAGAAAACAGAAAAAATTTATATTTTTATTTTTTTTTTTAGCAAAATGTTTTAAATAGACCATTCTGTTTTAAATGGCCAACCATGCTCATGCAATGATTGTTTAGATGGTTGCCAGAGTTAGTTTTCTTGTGAATTCCCACTCCCGTTATGCTGTTCTATCTGCATGATCAATATCCTCTGCCCCTCTGTTCCAACTTCCTTTTGTTCTTTTCCGAGACAACAGTTTTGTAATGCATCTTACACATGTCTTCATACAGAATAACATTTAGGCTACAATGGAGAGAAGGGTCCAGTGTGAAAATACTTCAGTGTTAATTTCGCCCGGATGTGAGAAGGCTTTCTTGACTTTCATTGACAGCCCACTCAATTGCAACCTCATTTGAAAATCAAGCTTTTTGCACCGAAGTCATGTTCCACCAGACCCTTCTCTCCGCCTTTAGAACTTTATTTTTACATTCAAGTATAAAGTAGTTCCCTTTTCCTGCTTTTATTTAGGTTCTTCATTCTACAGGCATGCATCATATGAGGCTTCTGCATATTTTGGCAAAAGTTGCCATGTTGATGTTTCTTCCAATATGGGTGCTCACAGATTTCAGGCACATCATGAATGACCCCAATCCTGTAAGTGGTAGAGCTTACTATAGATGAACGATCGATACAATTTTAGCTGACATACCTTTTTATGTGAAATTTAAATGGCAATAGTTTCACCAATTAGGTGGGTAACGGCCCATAAAATCAAAATGGGGGGTCGGAGGGCATTTTATGCATCTTTATTTTTAATTTCAGGATAAGGAATCAATCGATTCTGAAAATTTGGTCGCTCCAAATTGATTTTGAAAATTAGCCCCTATTCCTTTGAATGTATATAGCTGCGGCGGAATTACCTAACGTTCTCTTACATGTAAAAAATTGTGACCGTTCAGATTTCCGCAAAAACTCAATGCTGCAGAAATTAAAGGTCCTCTCTTGTAACAAAGGTCAAAATCTGACACCTCCAGAACGCTTTGTTTCAATCTGGCACAAAAAAATCTACCACCTGCACAAGAATAAAAAGAAAGAAAAACAAACGGAATGGAGGCAACAATTAAATGGGAAAAACACATGTGTGGTACATTAATTCCACTGCCACTATACCTATGGGCCAATTTTGGGTGCCAATAACACCAAATTGGGGAGGGGGGGTCGGAGAGCATTTGTGCATCTTCATTTTTCGTTACGATCAGTGCTGAAAATTTGGTTGCTCTGTGTCGATCTCCAAAATGGGGCCATTTTGGGTGGCCAGATACAGGGTGTCCCGTAAATGCTCCAGGAAAACCATAGGTTCCTGATCGATGACAAAACAAATCAAAACCGTAGGTACCTGTTCCTCACGACAAAACAAATCAAAATTAATCACTGCGAAAAATGGCTCCGGGCCCCCGTTTCCATGTTATGCCCCCCAAAGTACCCCAAAATGGGCCCATTTAGGTCTTGGGATGATTATAGAGGAGGTAAGAATTCATCGCAAACTGTCAAATTTTCAAGAAATATTCTACGGGGCAAATGAAACAAAAAATGTTCAGTTACAAAAATCCTCCGAGCCTCCGCTCGGCTTCCACACAGTACCGCCCCAAAAATCCAAAAAAGCCCAAATTGTGATTGTCTTGGAATAACTGAGAAAATGAAAGATAGTGCACACATGCCATTTTTCGAGGACAGATTACCAAAAGTTCAATGAACAGAAAATGTTCAGTGAAAAAATTTGCTGCGACTCCCCATTTTCATGCAATAGCTGCCCAAACACCTGTGAAAATGGTCTCTTTTTTCGCAGTAACCATGGCAACACAGTGGGTAACCATGGTTAGGTAGATTACGTGGAAAAGAGACGATTTTCACCGTTTTTTGGGCGGCGCGGTATTGCATGAAAATGGGGGGTTCGCAGCAAATTTTTTTCACGACTTAACATTTTCAGCTCATTGTGGGTACTTTTGGGAATCTGTTGTCGAAAAATGGCATTTGTGCAACTTCCTACTATCTTCATATTTCAGTTAGGGCCTATCCAAAAAATCTTCATATTTCAGTTATCCTAAAGCAACACAATTTGGGCTTTTTTGGATTTTTTGGGTGGCACTGTATAGAAGCGGAGGCTCGGAGGGTATTTTGTCACTGAACATTTTTTGTTTCACTTCCGTAGAACATGTCTTGAAAATTTGACAGTTCTGCGATGCTTTCTTTGTAGGCCTAAGCATTCCAAATGGGCCCATTTTGGGGTAGGTACTTTGGGGGGGCATAACATGGAAATGGGGGCCCGGAGCCATTTTTTGCACTGATTCATTTCGATTTGTTTTGCTATCAGGAAAGGCCGATATGTTTTTCCTGGAGCAATTACGGGACGCCCTGTATACAGGTTGTCCTGTAAAGGTCCCGAAAGAAGATGCCGGGCGGCTTCCTTGGGCATTGCTGATAAAAAAAGGTAGACACCATTTTTTTCCTATGGGTCTTGGTTTTCAAGATTTCGAGCTTTGTTTATAGTGAATACACTGCTAAAATGTGTTGTAGATTTGCATTTCTTATGCTATTCTTCTAAAATGGATCAGATTGGAAATGATCTCAGGTCATTAGGTATTGATCTCCGATCAAAATCTGATCCGAGATCATTCCAATCTGATCCTTTTTTAGAAGAACTGGGCATGATATTTTGTTTGGTGGATTTTAACCACCGATTCTATTCTAAAACTTATCTCTTCAATTAGTTCAATTAGTCTTCAATTAGTAAAACTTATCTCTTCAAAAGGGCATGATATTTTGTTTGGTGGATTTTAACCACTGATTCTATTCTAAAACTTATCTCTTCAATATAGATCCGGAACAGTGAACCTGTAGTTGTTATCATCCTAATTGTAATTGATGGCGTGTTGAATTGGATGCAAAATATAATTGCCTTCAGCGTCCTCTCCTTGGTGTCTCCATTATCATATTCAATTGCCAATGCGTCCAAGAGGATAGCGGTTATTGCTGTGTCTCTTGTGTTCTTGCGGAATCCTGTGACATTGACCAATGTGATGGGCATGACTACAGCCATTTTTGGAGTTTTCTTGTACAATAAAGTAAGTTCACATTTTTGTCATTTTGGTGATGGCATAGACTCCGTGGATGGTGAGGTGTGTTTATTTGGACCAACGTCGGTCCGATGGGGTCCTGCATGGTACCTGTGGTAAAAATGGTACACTTTGGCAGAAAAACAAAAAGAACAAACACACCTATTTTCTACTCATTCCAGTGGCATTCTATTTTTTGAAATTACACATGGTTTAGAAGTTATGCACTCAAATGGGACAGAATGCAACTCAATGAATTTTTAATTAATTTTAATCAATCGGTAATTAATGTTCCTTTTCAGAAAAATGATAT
This sequence comes from Sinentomon sp. SZTP_YWyxl, assembly GCA_030068105.1. NCBI lineage: Eukaryota > Metazoa > Arthropoda > Protura > Sinentomata > Sinentomidae > Sinentomon > Sinentomon sp. SZTP_YWyxl. The sequence continues at coordinate 2,825 of JASGXE010016077.1, read as the reverse complement.
CCGCATAGAACGGAATCTGGTTTGACGAAATTTGACCAGTCTAGCCAAATCAGGAGCCTTTTTTTAGACTGGTCCTGATTTGACCAGTCTAGCCAAATCAGGAGCCTTTTTTTACATACCGAAGTAGGGCCCAGGCATGCCAATTTTCAATCTTCTAGGCCGCTCAGAAGACAAGTTTTGCATACAAAATTGCGATGCCGCAAAGGCTTTTTCAATGTGAAATTAATAATTTTCTTCACAAATCTTGAATTTGCTCAGAGCTGAGATTTTTCCTGTCCAGCAAACTTTCGAATGCTCTCGGTACCTACTCGTATCTCAGCTTTGGAGCAACGATTTTGCACAACGACTTTTTGAATTTTGAATGACCAAATTCAGTCTATCTTTTGGTATCACAAAGTATCACAAAGTTTGGTATCACAATGCTATTTGGATTAAAGCAGTGGAAATTTATCACTTTTTGATGCAATAGCTGATAAGTACCTGCCTAAAAACCATTCTGGAAAGGAGGTGATGCTAGGCATCAGTGTTCTCCTGACCTTTCTTTTTAGACAAATTCTAGCTCCATTTTGGCCACTTACCTTGCATTTCCTGTTCCTGGCAGCTTTCCATCCGAAATCACAAGTTAACCACTCACATTGGTGCCATACGAAAATTGGACAGCACCAATTTGAAAAGGAAAATCCAAGAGATATCAGGATATGTCAAAATGCCAAGGAGTGTAAAACGACATTTTGCAATACACCATTATATTTGAACTCTTGGAAAACTGCTGTTTCGACTTTTAGGTACTTGTTTTTTCCAGGTCATATTTTTTTGTTTTAATTCCAACCTAGAAAAATTGCTCACATTGCCCAACATGGTTTTCCTTTTGTAGGTAGTAGATTTAGATTTAGCAGGTATCTAACACAGGTTTCCCATTATTATTCTCAGGCAAAGTATGATGCCAGCAAATTAAAGAAACGGCATCCAACTCTTCCTTTGGTTCAGCCTTCTCTTGATCAGAAACCACGGGCCAATCTCTACTCCAGGAGTATTGACGAGTTTACCTCTCATTCAAAATACACACTGGTCCCGCAGTCGGAAAAGCCGATGTCCAATGGTTACGCAGGGATGAGTTACAGCAACGGTTTTAGTAATTCAAATGGAAAATTTGCTAGTCACTATCTGTCAAATCTTCAGGATGTTTGACATCGGGTTCTTTTTTATTCTGTTTTTGAAATCTCTTGATATTGTATTGATGACTTCGGAAATTATTTCATCGTTTTTAGGTTTATCTTCTAAATTTACACATTTTTGATGCGCAACTCGATTATTAGGGACAAACAATTATTGACTCTATTGAATTTTGACTGGTGTATAGGGATGGAATGAGATTTCATTCCGGGTCACCTCAACCGGTTGTCTGATATGTCAGGATATGTTACCAACACACCAGAAAATGTGAGAAGGTTCATTTTTGCGGAAGTGACTAAAACGCTGAACCTGCTTGTCTTGCTTGTCCTGCTGGTAATGGCCAGGTTAAGGGTTAGGTTAGGGTTAGGTGAGGTTAGTTTAGGTTAGGATAACCTAATCTAACAATAACCTAACCTATTTAACCATTACCAGCAGGATAAGCAGGTTTCCAGCAGGACAAGCAAGACAAGCAGGTTCAACATTTTAGTCACACCCCATTTTTGCTATGGTCTGAATGCAAAAGTACAAGGTATGATGGCCAATACCCATTATAAATACGCAGGTACCTACCTTTGCTGGAAGTGCATGAGGATTGGTGCCACCTACCAGGTACCTGCCTTTGGCTTTTGCAAACAGTATTTCCAGTCATGCAACCACCTCAGGGTGAGCCAGTTTAAATGATGCAAGCAATGTTCAACCACTTCAGCACACCCACGGCTGTTACACCCACCCAAAAGTAGGGTCAGTTTGATGTCCAAGTATGACGATTTTGCTAAGAGTGCAATTTCATTTTTTCCATCCAAATGTTTCCAGCCGAGCTCCCATGCCCAAACCGAAAGACATTCGAACCGGTGGTCAAAGAGTGCTCTTGTTGACATTTGGTTCACGTGGAAAAAATCAAAAAATATGGTTATCGCATGTTGCACAGGGATGGATACCAGAGCAAGCAGTGTGCCGTGCTCTTGCAGCAACAGCAAGATGCAAGCCAGACATTGGGTTTCGGATAGAAATGCATACTGGACGTGAGCGAACCTCAAGTTGTCATAAAGTTATTCTAATTTCAAAAATATTCACTATTGCTTTTTCAATGTCTCTTGTGTGCAATGAATGACCTCTGCTGCAACTTCGGTGTTTGGTTGGATTGTGTATTGCTGATGTACCTACCTATTCAATTTTGTAGATATTCCACAAATTTCTCCCACATGACCTGAGCTGGGCTCAGACACCATATACGAATATGTATGAATGAACGAATGCTGTTTTATGCAACCAAAGTTGGAACACACTGCTTCCAGTTTCAGAACAGCTTTTGATTTTCATGGCTCCACTGAATACTGCCCCGGCAAAAGTACGTGTTGTCCATTGGGTTGAGCCGGCCCTGCCCTGAACTCAAAAAATGGTCGGGAAAAAAATTGTTTCTTTTTCGTTCCAATCATCGTTCCAATCATCAAAGAAAGACATCGTGAAAATTTTGGGTGCTCTACGATGATTTTCCATGTTCGGCCCCATTGCCGTAATTGGGCCACTGGGTGCCCAAATATGACCCCTGAACACTCAGTCGGGGTGAACACCACCCTAAAGTGTCTATGAGATCAAAATGCATCAAATGAAACTGGTGTTACAACTTTTCAAGCCAGCCAACAAAATGGAGG
>JASGXE010016076.1:0-13273 GCA_030068105.1 Sinentomon sp. SZTP_YWyxl | reverse complement strand
AAAATTTTTGCTCATTTATTTGCCCGAAGTGAACATACAAAAGGAAACGCATTACCGCTCATCGGTAATTGCAGCATGCAGAAACGGGCACTCGTGTCTTCACTTAGGTATTTTTGTCACTGCGCACACCTGCGGAAGGCTTGATACACATGCGGACAGGGAAGGACCAGCAACAACGGTTCTGGTCCTCTCCTCTCTTCTCATTGGAATATGCATTTTCACGTGGTATCATGACCAGAAATTGCCAGCTTTTTTACAAGTATTTTCTGTTCACAGCTCATCACAGAAAATGTTCTGTTTTGTTACAGAAAAATTGGTATTTTTCTTTGCGTATTCAAGACTCTTGTGTTAAAATTAATTACAGAAATATTTCCGTGTTTTTACCTAAAAAATTCGTTTTTTACTTGTTAATTTACAGAGATTTTTAATGAACTCCATGTTTTCACGAAAAACAGAAAGTCGGTTAATTTTTCCTGTTTTTTCACCAAATTATCTGTAAATTAACACAATTTCGTTGTAAATGGTGGTTCACAGGAATGTATCGGTCTTATTACCGAAAAAATATGTTTTTTGTCTGTAAATTTACAGAGATTTCTTACAGTGTTCGGAAAAAAGTGGGTTAGTTAAGAGCGAAGTGTTAAGAGCAGGCCAATTTACAAGAGAATAATTGGGAAAATGAAACTACTTTGCCTTTGCTTTACCATTCCTTACAACTGAAGGGGACATTTCATGTCGAGCAAAACTGACTCGTGATCTGAAATCCCAGGGACAGTAACTGCATGGATGGAAGGAAAATCGAAATTGTTAAGCAAAGGTCAAGGCAGTTAGCACAGTTTGCAGTGACCCTGGTGGGTATTTTAACTATTTGCTTAAGGGAAAAGGTAACAATTAGTTTTTGAATAAAGACATCATTTGCGGTCATGGGACGAGTACAAGAATTGAATGGATAAGCCGGGCAATTAAAATCTCCGCATATCAGCACCTTTTGATAACATTTCAAGTGGCATGAAATGGAGTCAAACAGTTCGTTGTACACACGGGATCCAACTTCAAGGTTCGGCGGTAAATACACACTGGCCAAAGAGAGCGGCTGACCGTCTGGTAGCTGAACACTTATAGTGTTCCAAAAACAAGACGTGTGTTCCTAAAAGAACACCTCCCATCTAAGCCCATGTTAAAATATGGTGTTCCAAGCTGAACTTCGTGTTTAGAGTGTACAAATCTGCAATTTTACCTTGGTGTATACATAAGCCGCGACTTATCATGGAAAGTCCACATCCACTCTGCCACAAAGAAAGCCTCAAAGGCGCTCTCTTATATCAATAGAAGCCTGAAATTTGCACCAGCTGCCCAAAAGAAACTTGCCTATATTACAATGGTGTTACCCATACTTGAGTACCTACTTGAATACCCATACTTGAGAATGCGTGTGCTGTGTGGAGCCCATCCAAGAGGATTGACATTCAGGAAATTGAAAATGTCCAGAGACGCGCAGCAAGAGCTATACTGGGGGACTGTGGTAGATTATCCAGTATAACTACGATGTTAAGTGATTTGAACCTGTGCACTCTTGAATCTCGACGCCGTGCACACAGCCCAGACCCATTCAGGAAATTTGTCATTGGTGAAATTGACGCAGCTATTCCTCCAAATTATTTTCTGAAACCTGTCCAACGTCGAACAGACCATTGTCTCTGTTTCACTTCTTCTGTCATAAGAAAGACCGTCCTTGCTGATTCCTTCTTTCCGAAAACAATTGCCACTTGGAACGCTCTTCCACGTGACACGGCTTCAATTAGAACCTCCCTTGCTGTCGTTTCTCGAACCAGTCATTAGAGTCTAAATGTTTCTTTTGCTCGTTCCCCTTTTTCGCATTCCTGGTTCGTGTTTGAAAAGGTTTGTTACCCTTGTTTGTTTGAATTACTTATCAGCTGCCGTTGTTTTTGCGCATTCGCTGTTTTCCTCTTCTCGTTTTGCAATCACCTGACAAAGCTTTTTTGCTACTTTTTTTAACTGGCTTCGCCGATTGATTGACCGTTGCCAGGATAAACTTTTTGTGATTATAAATAATGAATAAAAAAGACACATTTAGGGTTGTCTGAAGGGGTGCAAGGGTAGTTGGAGATATCTTGGAAACTATGGAACAAATTAAACAACATTCGAGGTGATTCACACTGTATAATATTCCGATACTTTCCATGCGTCGAGAGTGTTTATGACTGGGCCTATTTCGCAGGAGGTCGCGGTTGGGCCCTTGCTTGTCAGGTCTGTTTCTGGATCAAAAAGGCGGTGGGTGCTGAATGCACGAGGCGGATACTCATTTATCTTGGTTTAAGGGCTGCTCCCTTGCGGGCTCCTGTGCGTTATACGACCTTTCTGTTCCATTTTAAAGGGTGAAATTAACGGCATACATATAAGGCGATTGCTGAAACACTGAAACATGTGTGCCGTGGTTTTCCACAACCTGGGATTTATGTTCAACTCTTGGTTAAGGATTCATTCGTATATCGGGCGTGGTAACATTCGGCGGATCCCCCTCGTCTAATGTTATACCACGTACAGTCACAAAAACAATAATGACTCCCTTCCGGGGGACATACCCGGTCCGAAATTTTTGTATTTGTTATGCAATGAACTCATAGATGTGTTTTTCTCATTTAATTATTGCCTTCGAAACTTTTTTCTTTCTTTTTACTTTTATGCAGGCGGTAGAAATTAAAGTGACAGATATCAAAAGAGCTTTCTGGAGATGTCGATTTTCACATCGGTGAAAAAAAGATTTCTAATTTCTGCAGCATGGAGTTTTCGCCAAAATCTGGAGGTACCTACATTAATTCCGTCGCCGCTATATAAATGCAAACAAAATTCCATCTCGAAAAAAGGAGGATAGGATTATGTTCGTATCTGAACATCGCCTGCATCATGAGCTGAGTAACTTTCCAGCAAAAACAATTGAGCACTTCATCATTTTCTGACGAAAACGTTTTGTTTTTGCAAAAACATATGTGAAATGACTTGGGAAATGTCTGTGAGGTCATTACAAGTCAGATAAAAAGTCAATAATGGGAAAACGACAACAAATGGACGCAGCAACAAACTCAAGGATAAGTTAGCCACTCCAAGGGAAGTCCGAACTGCCAAACGCCAAGGCCGGCGAAGTTTGGGCCGGGCAATTTTCCCTTAAAATTTTGGGGCTTATTTCCAAATTTTTCCTTTGTGTTGCCGCCAAGAAATTTAATGGTTTTGGTATTGGAAGTGGCCAATTTTTAACCCAAAATTCCAGGAAAATTTCTTAGTTGAAACCGACCACCGGAATACACCCCAATGGGAGAACCCAAATTCACACCAATGATTTTGTCAATCCGCCAACGACACAACGCTGAGTTTTACTGTTGTGTTTTGACTTTTCATCAGACCCCAAAACTACTCCAAATGCTTGGGTTACATCTTGCAAATCGAACCAACAAAGTGTGGCAGGCACTTGAAAAAACAATGGGTACCAATACTGACCCCTTCAAAGCATGAATGACTAACTGCTTCAAATGTCAAAATCGCCATTGAGAAAGAGGAATTTCCACGAGGGAAAATTCTCTCCTGCGCAAACAAGAGGTGCCTTGCATTCCCCCAGATAATACCGCGAACTAAGAAAACTAGATTTGCCGGGTTTTCTAATATTCGTAAACTCGAAGATATTGCAATCAGCATTCCAAAACGAAAGGGCAAACAGCGCAAAGTTTCTCAGAAATAAAATCAGATAAGGCGGTGGATAGAAAATGCAGTGGATAGTGGGGACTTGTGGGATTTGATTCTTCGTAAATCTTCTTGGATATTTGTTTTCATTCGCTGAATTTATTGCAAGAGGGACTTGTACTGAAGTCGGTTTCACAGGGTGTTCCTGGAAATATGACCCACATTGGCTGTGAATGGGCGAAAAGGCTATTGTAAAAGCAGGAGAATACGATAAGGAGAGGGAACAAAGAGGTCCATTGTCATTGGCTATGTCAGGGAGCCACAAAGGATCAACATCCGAACTTCTTTCGTTGCTTCAGTTCAGGAAATGAAGTACCTAAACACTGAAAATTTGTTCTCAGTCAACGTAGAAAAAGGCTGGCATTTCAAAATGAGGAGTTTGCAATTTGTTTAAAATTGATGATTGTGCTACAAAAGCTCGGAAACTCACATTTTTAAAATTGTCTAAAATCAAATCCATGTCACGGTCAGCGAAAATTTCTAACCAGGCAATGGGCGACAAACCCAAGAAGAAAGCGAGAACAGCGTTTTTGGGAGAAAATGGGGCCAAGCGATGTCCCAAACTGCTAACCGTTCCAATGGAGAGTTGCGGGTCGAGCCACCCCCAAACCGGTACCTAGTTTAATTTTTTTTTCAGACAAGTGTCTTGAGGTGGATCGCCTTCAGAGAGATTTCTGCTTGCGATGATCAGCCCTCTTGTGATAATCTGTCCGCCTGAGACAATTTCCGCCTGCGGCAATTTGGACAGATCGTCGCGCTTGCGACGATTGTCTCCGGTTGCGACAAAACGTCGCGTTCCGTTGTGAAAAACTCGAAACATACTCGTATTTGAAGGTGATTTTCGCAAGGAGGGCCAACCGACACATCAGCCAAGAGGCCCCAAAAATGGCACGGATTTAAGAGGGGAGGTTAGGCCCATACTCTCGTAAATAGAAGACCAGGGCGAGAAGTGCCCCATCCTTGATTGATTTGGAGAACCCGAGCAGAAGAAAACGTGGGTTTTTTTACATTTTATTACCTTTTACACCACCCTGTGGAAAAGCCATTGCTTCAATGAATTTATCGGAGTTCCTTTCGGCCAGATCTGCCAAAACAAATCCAATGACAGAGCGGCGGAGTTTGCATTTGGCACTATCAGTATTTTCAAATGCCAAAGAAGAAAGCAAATCAAAGGGTGGGCCTTTGGTTGGCCTGTGCAGCAAAGAGAAAACCCAAAAAAATCGCAACCAGAAAAAATCGCGGAAACATCGGCAGTTGAATGGCAAAATGCGATACAAATATCACAATAGAGACCCCATGCATTCAGTAGCTTATCAGTGTTGCTGGGATTCGGTTCCTGGTTAGGTTTTATTCCCATGTGATTTCTCAACGCCGAAAAACAGAAACAGAAAAGCAGAAAGATTGTTCGCTTGGCGGCAGATGGGGTGGGGTGGGTTGGACCAAGACTTCGTGGGTGATGGATGGGCCGGTTCCCTGCAAAAGAGAATTCCCTGTTTTGGCTACATGCGCCCAAATATAGCGAAAATGATAAGCAAGCCAGCACGCAAACTGATATTCAAGGAATTTGGAGTTGTATGTTGAAAGGAAGGACGATAGTAGGTGCCCTCGACGGAAGTCCGTGGAACAAATACGAGCAGTCAGTGCGGGCTTGTCTCGGCGCTCTCCTGAAACTTCGAGGCCCGTTGAAAGCGAATGGCGCAGCGGGAAATATTCCACCACTCGCAAGGATACTGTCGGGCCGGACTCTCAGCTCGGCGACTGTTGTGTTGTTTCCATTCTCCACGGCGTCTCGCCTGGACAAAAGGCACGCCGCTGTTCGAGGAGCGATGTTTCCTAGGTTAAGGGATCAGTATCTAGCCGGAACTTGACGAGAAATCTGTGCCGGACGGTTCATGATTTTCGGTTAACGCAGCACGAGTTTCGTCACGGAAGTCTCGCAGTAGGGCCCGCTCTGTTTGGGGCAATTTTTATCTCACATTGTGGCTGCTTTATTTTGCACCTTCTACCGACCCAACCGCAATGACATCACGTCACGCTCATCTCTAAACGATCGAAAGCAAGCAAAGTTTGGAACAGATGTTTTTCTTTATCAGTCCTGACGGATCTCCGTTAAAAAAGCCCCTTCGCTGCCAGTTGCTTCTCTCCATCGTGATGTCATTTCAGCAGATACAAAGCAAATTCTTCTTGTTTGCAGTGTTTAACTCAATATCCATGGACTCCAGAAATCAAGTCTGTGAAATGTGTGTCCTCGATCTCTGGTGATCTCCATATAGGCTACCCTGCTTCGATACCAGGTGATTCCATTATAGCCTCGATTCGCGGTAAATTTCTTTTCCTCTCGATCCCTGATATCCTGGATCCCCAGTCCCTAATATCCCTGATAAGTCGCTGATATTCCTGATATTCGCAAATGTGTTCTTACCTTTTGTAATTGTTTATTTGCTGCATAATTGACCATCTTTGTGTTGAATATTGAAAGGAGGTGACTCCTAAAAACAATTTAAATTCAAAAAATTCAATTCCTGATGCCATCGGTCCCGGGTAATTCCCAAATATCCTCGATCCCTGATAAGTCCCTAATATCCTCGATCACTTGTAATTCCCTTTCCCCTCGATCACAGGTAATTCCTTTATGCCCTTGATCCCTGGTAATTCCCTAATTTCTTCAATCCCAGTAATTCCCTTTCCCCTCGATCACAGGTAATTCCTTTATGCCCTTGATCCCTGGTAATTCCCTAATTTCTTCAATCCCAGTAGGCCTAATTCCCTTTCCCCTCGATCCCATAGGTAATTCCTCTATGTACTTAATCACTGGTAACTCCCTAATATCTTCAATCCCAGTAATTCCCTTTTCTCCTCGATCTCTGATAATTCCTTTATCGGTCGATCCCCGATAAATCCCGAATATCCTCGACCTCTGATAATAATTCCATAAAACCCTCTATCCCTTGCAATTCCATTCACCCTCGACAGCTGATAATTCCACAAAATATCCTCGATCTCTGCTTATTCCCTGTAAGAGCAGTCAGACCCAACAAAACGTTTTACAGCATGATTAGGACGGGGAGGATTTTCAAAAGCTCTCCTTTGGGAAAGCCCGGGGAGATGGAATTGACATGGCGTCAAGTTCCTTCCATCATCAATCTAAATTTCTGCGGGATTTTGTTCTACTCCGACTTGATCACACGGCGTCATGAACTTGGCTTTGCTGATTACGAAAAGCAGCGGATGCCTACCAACTAACTTCATCCCATTTTCTCCTCCAAAAATGTCACAATTCGTGGATCTTTGGATGTCGTTTTTTTCAGAGAGAGACTTTTTCGCGGTCGCACCAGGAATGTCTAGATGTGAATGCACTGGATGTTTTTATTCTGTACGTGTCCTGGAATGCTTGGAAAAAATATGGAAAACTTCTCTTTATCGTCTTGTAAGGCTAGACTACTTCACTGCACTATAGGTGCTTGTTTAAAAAATGTTTAAAAATATTTAGAGGCGTCCAATACGCGTTTTACAACATTCACACACTGTAAATATTGTCAAAAACACATGTGAAAGTAACGTCTATGTGCTTGTCAAACGTGCAAGTGATCAAAGAAATAAAGACCACCCTCAAAGTGACGTGACAAAGACCAACCCCAACCCCAACCAGTGATCAAGGCCTCATCCCTAATGAAATCCATCGTGGAGTGCTGCCAATCACAAGAAACAATTGTGCGGTGTATTTTATATAGTTACTGTCAGGATGGATGTTCGAGTACATTTTTAGAAGCAATTATTTGGTAAGTACTGTCATTAATATTATTATTTTATTATTATTACTATTTCATGGCTATATGCAGGCCTATACCTATGCCAATTTTGACTTGGAATTTGAAATATTATGGACAAGTTGGATGTCTGGGGTATGGAAATCAACACGCGAAAGACCAAGGCCATGCATGAACTTTTTCCAAGAACCTTAAAAGTTCCATCGGGCAAGATGTCCGCAATCAAACCCGTTGAAAACGTTGTTCGCTTCATATCTATGGGGGTTGTGATTAATCAAAAATTGTCCTGGAAAGACCATATCAATTCCATTTGTAGTGAGGCCAGAACCACATTGGCTTTTCAACAGAAACATGAGGTTTTTTGTCCAAAAAGTAAAATTAAAGGCATTATCACTTTTCTTGTATATAATTGAGTACGCGTCGGCAGTATGGGACCCAGTGTGGCAGTGTGAAAACGACAGGTTTGAAATGGTTCACAGGAGAACATCTAGGATTACAGAGGGTCAATTTCAAGGACTGTCAGTGCCACCAGACTGCTCTAGGATCTTGGTTTGGGCTCTCTGGTTCGTGGACGTAAAAACATAGGCTAGAGCTTTTCAAAGACATTGTTACCTACACACTGCATTGAATAGGACAGATAACAGACTTTCTTGTAATTCTCCATTTTGCAAATAAACATAGGTATTCTTGAACTCATTTTTCCCAGAACCATCCGAGACTGGATCAGCCTGCGTCCATAGTGTCACCAATCATCTCCAGTGCTCTCACGTCCTTGGGCGTCACACCGCCGACCCACTTTTAATCCCGCGAATGTTGCTTAATTCCTGCTCCACCTTTTGACATTTATGTTTGAGGGTTTTGTTGCTTTTTTAATTGACTTGGAGCGAACTTGTTCTACGTTCTGTCATCATGCGACAATTGTGAGAGTGTTGAATGTAGAAAGTAACAAAAAAAAAACAATAAAGTTCAAACTCCTCTTCCCCATCTGCGACATGTCCAGCAGGACTGGAAGCTAGGACTGTGGGGAATAATTCTATGAAACCAACAGAACTCAGCATGAGTTGAGTACCTCCTCTAGAGAAGAAAAATAGAAGAGCATTTACCATTTATTTCGTAAATTTTTTAAATGGAAGAGCACTTTCTCTTTACCTTCGTACATTAATCTTAACGGCAGAATCAATGCACCAAGATAATAGATTTTGCAAATCACGTTGCAAGTAAAACGGATATATTTGACATTTGAATGAGTAATGAGGCATTTATTTTTCCATTTATTTATTTATAAATAAAAAGAAACTAAAGATAACTCGAATCATGTGTGACCTTTTTTCAAGACAACCAGAATCCAGTTTACAGCACAGTAATCGAAACCAAGCTAACAAAATCTCTGAGTAAGAAGAACATGGTCAACTACGAGCATAATCGTGTGTCAAAGGCCTTGGCAAAATCTATTGCTATTTTGGCTATGTTTTCTCAAAAGTGTTGCCCGAGAATTCCCTTTCAATTCATAAGTGTGGAGTAAACAGATTTTAACCCCACGGTTAAATCTCGATTCAGTATACATATAACGAAAGGATCGGTCTATATAGAGTACCTGCGGGGAGGTCTACATGAGTACCTGGGGAAGCAAAGACGGAGGTACTGCGTCAAAGACACAAGAATAACTTATTTGCTAAAAGCAACTCCAGGGCACAGGATTAATTTGCAGGGAGTAGTCGGTGGCAGTGCTGTGGAATTTGTTCAGCACGCCCACTGCGGTCAAGTTTCCAGCAAAAATGGCCTTCTGTATAATATAAAAGAGCAAATTCGGGGCGATCGACCGCTGTCGTGCTGACCAGGTGAAGTGAGGTGCTGTCACGTCGCGTCGCGTGACAAAGACCATTCTAGGTCGATCGCTCAGTCGATCAGAATAACTAAAATGCAAAATAATGCAACTGCTATTTGCCTCCGTAATTGGACTTTATAATCTCATTCGCCATAGCCAAAATGACAATTCTGCGGGCTTTTTGCAAACATGTATTTGACACAATCTCACCTTCCCGTCTTGATGATAATACAAGCTGGCTCTTGCTGTTGCTAATGCTTTTCTAGCGAGCTCGAAATGCATTTAGAAAATAGCAAATGTAATATTCATTGTCTCGGTTCACTGATATTATAAACCCTACTCCCCAGCAATACATAGGGCTTGATAGCAGGCGGGTTGGGTTGGAGGCGCAAAGCCCCACCTCCTTTTAATTCGCGACAAACTGGAAATCGATATGTGTTCTGTTTTAGATGTCCTTATAGCCATTTTAAGGATCACGCTTGTTTTTAACAAATGAATCAACCCAAACGAAGGACACAATCGTCTGTGTCTATTTTATTTGTTGCCTGCGCGATCTTCCTTTGTATTGAAAGCCGTTAAGGTTTCTGAGTTGAGGTGTCCATAGTTTGAAAACAGATTAAACGCAATAGTTTTCGCTCGAGCTCATCATGTGATGGCTTCGATGTCCAGTCAGGCGAAATGCGACTGATAACAGCCCAGCAACATCCCGTTGTCTCATCCCTGCATGCCTCGTAAATAAGGCGCAAATAAAATCACCTCCGCAAACGATCCCCAGATTACCCACAACTCAATATCTTTTCATATCCGCCTCTTTCGATAGAAGATTATTTTCTAGCTATGTCATCAGAGGAAGTAACTAATTTCCGGGCGAATTTGGTGTGAAGATATTAACACTTTACTCGTATTTATGCCCTGCCGTCACGAAAATTAACGCTGGTATAGAAGTTTACGCCTGATCAAACGCCTGGGTACTTCACAATACACTCTAAACATGAGTTTTCGCTATGGAACACCTTGGGAATACCTTTTTAACATGGTCTTAGATGGAAGTGTTCTTTTCGTAAAATTGTTTGGAACACGTAGTGTGTTCTTGGAACACCATTTTCCTGTCAACAAATTTGGAACACATGAGCGATTTAGAACATAAGGAGTGTTCTATATCGCTTGTGTGTCCAAATTTGTGACAGGAAAATGGTGTTCCAAGAACTCACGAACGTGTTCCAAACAATGCTCCGAAATGAACACTCCAATCTAAGCCCATGTTAAAAAAAGGTGTTCCCAAGGTGTTCCATAGCGAAAACTCATGTTTAGAATGTACAAGAGGCGATAAATACCATGTTACACGGATTTCAAAACACTCCCTTCGTCACCGATTTTCACAACCCTTTTAAACGATATGCGATTTATGTCGCGCTGGAAAAATCTCGCATGGCCCAAACTTTATAGAAAGACTCGTTCCATGTTTCCGTATTCAAACAATGGATGGAAATTGCGAAAGCTTTTCTCTGAAATTGAAAAATAGATATCTTCCGGCCCTCGAATGGTGCCACCTTGCCGCAGACTAAAGTTATGCATACTTACACAGTGGGCCTGTAATACAGAGGTAAGTTACAACGAATATGCTGAGTATTCCTGGGTTAATTCACCATAGTCGTAGAAATTAGAATCTCTTTAAGTTTCAAAGGAAATGGTGCGTACGTAAGACCCTTGATCATTATCTCTGCCGCACCATTATCATCGAACAAATCCTTGTAATAATCGCATATGATGATAATCAAGGCCCGTGAACGCATAAAAGTGGTGCGACCTTCTTGTATTCTGGCCTTGATGATAACCAGGATATCAAAATTTGAGATTTTGATCGGATATAAAAGATTGGGGATACCTCTTATTAGTGTAGGAGGCCAGAGTGTAGGCCGGAAGCGGAAGCTTAAGGAGTTTGCTAATTAATTCTGTTTGTTTAGTTTAGTTTTGTTTTGTTTTGCTTATGCTGATTTCTGCTGCTTAGGTCGAAGGGAGATTACAAATCTCCCGCCTTCTTCTTCTTCTGCACTGTCGGCGTTTTGGTGAGCTGTTTTTCAGCTGTAACAATTCCGAGGGAGGTTTCAGGATTAAACTATAGACGGATCAGAACGGATAAACTTCCCCATTCCAAACCAACTCACCTTTGTCGTTTTGAAGCTGCTCTCATTATGCATAACTCGCCTAAAAACCATGGTTTTTGGCTATAGCACACAAAAAGGAAGAGTCCTAAAATGTTGGTTTTGGGCTATCACACAAAGAAAGAAGAGTCCAAAATGTTGGTTTTGGGCTATCACACAAAGAAAGAAGAGTCCGTAATGTTGGTTTTGGGCTAGCACACAAAGAAAGAAGAGTCCGTAATGTTGGTTTTGGGCTAGCACACAAAGAAAGAAGAGTCCGTAATGTTGGTTTTGGGCTAGCAAACAAAGAAAGAAGAGTCCGTAATGTTGGTTTTGGGCTAGCACACAAAGAAAGAAGAGTCCGAAATGTTGGTTTTTAGGCATCACAGAAAAACGATGAGTTCAACGCGATGGTTTTGGGCTATCACAAAGAAAAGAAGTGTTCAAAACGTTTGTTTAGGCCACCACAAGAAAGAGGAGTTGACTTTCAACCCTCCTTTCAACGTACCCTACATTTATCTCAAGGTAACAATAAGACATTGATGATTCAGACAAGTCCATGTGTTCAAACAGACACACCACGGAATTTAACAATTTTTTTTTCAAACGTGGACACCCAGCGACGTGTAATCTATCAGCAAAGAGATATCACGCCATCTTCGCATAGCATTGCCACTCCACACCACCATTCCATTTATGCAATGTCATCAACTTAAGCGATCATAAAGAACGCTGGGCAAAAGTTCTTACTCGACACAAGTTTTTTTGCTCTTTGAAGTTCCACAAACTTTGCATTCGAATTCGAATTCGACGGAGAAAGTTTTCGTTAACTGAAAACCTGTATCGTGCTTTAGGTAAGGTATTAAGGCATACCTAAACATGGTAATTCAAAACTCTTTCGACACGTCCTGATAGTTGATTAGACTTTTGATGCAATGCTTGATGTTTGAGATCATACCCCATTGAATTCTTATATGCAATGCTTAAGGTAAAGGCAGACTCGTACAGTAGTTGAAGTCCGAAAAATTCCGAAATAGCCTTATGTTGAGCAACTGAAAACGTAGAATTGGCAGGAGATGTCAAGAGACTTTTGAAGATCACTGTATACATATTGCATTATCAAATGTCAACTTTTAATGTTTTATTAAAAGTATATATTTTAAAGTTATTAGAGAGAAGGGGCGGATATTCCGTGTTTGATGTGGAAAATGAAAACGAAGAAGGGGCGAGCTTCGAGTGAGAGCGAGAAAAGTGCGGATCTGAGCAAAGTGCATCCTCAACCAGCAATATCAAAAATAAAACTTTCGAAGTTTCCAAAGCGAAAGTTCTGAGAGCTTCTTCGAAATGTACAGGAGAATCTTAAATTTCTCTAAATCTGTTTTTCCCATGCCAGTTAAACTGAGTCGATAACGAAATTCACGAAGTTGTGTTGGTTAAAAAAAACAAAAAAAAAAACACATATTTTCACGAAAATGGGCATTTTCTGGAACCCAATGATTGTTGCTTTGCGTCGAATTTCTGTACGTTTTCATTGGAAAAATAAAAAGTTTTTGTTCCTGCGTTCGTTTCCGCCTTAAGTTTCGGATTAATCTGCGTCACACTCTGCTTTCGCATTTAGGTATCTGAATCACATTCAAATCTCTTATCGACAAGAGACACGAATCCTGTTCCATCGTGTCGCGTGGGTCAGTTTCCGCAGCCTTCAACCATATCTTCAACGTTAGCTTTCATAACAGAATGGAATAGGTAAGCCACCATCTAAACCTTGTTGCATTTGAAGTTATGAGCTG
>JASGXE010016075.1:0-12056 GCA_030068105.1 Sinentomon sp. SZTP_YWyxl | reverse complement strand
TCTACCAAGTGCTTGTAATTAATGTCAATTTAACTAATTGTATTTCTGACTGCCATTCGTTTGTATCCATTATTCGTTTGTTTGTCTTGTATCTTCACTTGAATTTGTCTTTTTTTTTTGTGCGCAGTTGTTCCAGCTTGTGATCCTTGTTGGAATATGCATACTAGCTCTTTTCAGCTCCCCATATGCTCGAAGAGGCAATGTTTGGGTATGAGAAAAGGGACACAAAGTGCATTTGGTCAACCTTTTTGCTCACGAGTACACACGGATGCTGGAAGTATACACTCCTTGCAATACCCAACTCTTCTGGACGACATCCTTTCTTCAATGTGCATCAAAAAGATTGCGACTGTAGTCTGTGGATATGCTATGCCCAAACGAATTAATTTTTTGGTGGCAACATTTGATGTGTCATTGTCTTCATATCGGGCCCTTCACTCTGCAAAATTTGCTATTTCAGAGACATTTTGAGACAGGTATGATTACTTATTTACTGGCGGAACTTAACCTTTTTTACTGAATGTACAAGGTGTTCCACTTAAAAGTGACCCCTTATGTTTGTTCGCGGTTTAGTGTGTTTCCCATTCATTTTTTAGATTTTGGCCTTGTTGGCCATGGTTTTCAGCTTGAGTATGAACAGTTATGGTGTTCTCTGCCACTGAGCAAATTTTTGGTGAGTCATTTGTCAATCAGGGACTAGGGCTCGTCCGGAATATGCTGAAAAGCTTTCGTGCAACGATTCGGCATTCCTGCCGCAAGGCCAAGGATGCTATTCAAACGTTCGTGTCAAAAAACGACAATCAAGGCCGGTGAGTGTGTCAAACGGAGATGAATGGATGTTCCGCGTCAGAGGAGCGGTTAAGGACGTCCAGAACCGGATCTTTACTAGCCCCAAGAAATCAATCCCGCGCCTGGCACAGAAAAAAAAGGTCTCGCCCGGATATCCTGCTATCGGAATTTGACACAGGACTGCGACTCAAGCCCTGCGACTCAAGCCCTGCCTGATCCCAGCAGTCCATATGCTGAAACTAAGGGAAGGCCCAACCCTCGATGACTTCTGCTACTAACAAGGCCAAAAACTGAAAAAAAAAAAAAATCAAGGAAAAAACAAATAAAACCAAACAACACGAGGGGCCACTTTTAAGTGGAAAATCCTGTACAATTCTGGTGCCTACAAATCTGTCCTTTTCAATAGGTTGGGGCGAACTGCAGCATTCATTGTCCGATTGTGCTGCGACCCCTCTCATTCACTGAGTGATCAGGAAACCCATAAACCGTATGTAAATAAAATGTGAGGCCTCTGCAAGCCCATTTGTCAATATTCACCATCAGCTTAGTCTTGATTTGGCTTGGTTTCTCACTCAGCAATCTAAATGAGTTTATCTTGCATGAACCTGGCCTCCCAAAAATGCCGGCAGCAAAAAAGAAAGCTGATGACGAATGGAAGAAAGAAAAATGCTGGGAAAATTGGTGCGATCTGGTCCCTTTTTGATCACAGTTTTTAGGATTTTAGTCTGCTCATAACATGGAATGCGAAATTCGGTTGTCGTCGTGATGTTTCGCTGAAATTTTTCAGATTGGCTTGCTGTCAACAGCATACTGCTCCCAGGCTGTGATTATACCCTCTACCAGTGATGCCGTAATAAAATCCAGTGAATCACTGGTGGCACATAATGTTTTGACCTTTTCCCAGTCGCAGCTCTGCTACCATGTAGCTGGTCAACTGCCTCACACTGCAGCACAAAATGAAAATCATTTTCTTTGCTCTTAACAAAAAAAAAAAAGCTGCTACCTATATTGAGCGCCAATCTTGTTTGTCACTACCGCGATCGCCTTTAAAGGATTCCGACCGGGAAAGGTTAAGCAAACAGGCCCATTAGGATTATAAGTTTGGACCGTTTGGATTGCAATGCACAAATGTACAGTTCCTACTCCACAGAAATGCACGATGCTCTTTTAGTGTGTGGGAACTGCATGTTTTTCAAACATTTCAAAAAGTTGCCTAGGCGGTTACCATGTAACATCCATCTGCCTACTGTCATTCCACTTTGCTTAAAAAGAGTGTTTTTGCATCTGGCCCATTGTTATTGATTAGCAGCATAAACTAACTGTACACTTCGTCACTTCTTTAGAAATTGATGCCACTGGATAATTTATTTTGAAATCGGGCATTTTAAAATGTTCCCATCCACTTGAGTTGAGGTTCGCTGCCTTGAAAGCGGGCAAACGTCTCCGCCCACCTGATGATGGCTTCCCCAGCTACCTCTTGGTGCATCAAGGGTCAAAGGGCTAAATCCATTGGAACTTTTCTCCATCGCTGATTGTCTTCTTTTTGAAGTTACACTTCCACTGATTTTTGTCTTGAATGTTGAATAATTTCTATTTGAAGCAGTGTTTTGTTTGCTGTTCAGACAAGTATAACTGGAGTTTTTTTACTGTTTTAAGTTTTGTGTTTTTCTCACTGCTTTTGTCTGGTTTGAAGCTTTCGAGAGTTAGAAAGAAACCATTCAGAGTTTTCTATTCCGTTTTCTGGAACTGTTGAAGTTTTGCAGTTTTACTACCACAGATTAATATTCTGTATTTCTCTGCTGTTAGAAGCTTTGAGATTTTTATACTGTTTAGAGTTTTTGAGATTTTTATACTTCTCGATCCTTCAAACGTTTTGAGTAAAATAAAACACAAACTTATCTCATTGTTTTAACAGAAATGTGCTATTTGTTTTTCTTTTATGATTTTTTACTGGCGACCAGTGATGTTGTGAGTCATTGTGCAACATCGACTTTTCATTTGCACTGAACTAAATGGCGGTCAATATGCTGCACCAACTCATCGTAATTTGCCATGCCGTACAGCCCTTGCGGCAGGCTGCCTTGGTCAAGTGTTCAACTTTTAGGTCCGTATTACCAATTTCAACTCGAACACTGAAGTTCAAATAAATAACCAATTTCTATGGATAGATTTGTCGCATGATGGCTCACAGAAGACATTGTACTCCAGGGTTGCCAGCGACCTGGAAAACCTGGAAAAGTCAGGGAATTTGAAAAAAGAACCTGGAAAACATGGAAAATTCAGGGATTTCAAGGGCTTTTGCTGCCAAACCTGGAAAAGTCAGGGAAATTGAAATACCAAAAGGGAATTTTTCCAGTCAAATTACTACTCGTAGGTTTGAGCCTTTGTTTTGGAACATTCGAGCCAATTTTTGTCAAGGAAAATCCTGAAAATTGACAGTTTTATGAGACATCGGACCAGAAAAGGGCCTGGAATATCCTGGCAACGGACCTGGAAAAGTCAGGGAATTGAGATCTGGGAAATGGCTGGTAACCCTGTACTCACAGTGCATTTTGTGGCAGAAGTGACCAGCACCAAAAGGATAGGTTAATGTCGCAAAATGTTGATTAAAAGTTGCAAAAGTCATTAATTAATGTTGCAAAAGTCATTTAAAGCCCCTCCCTCAAATATCGTGTAAGTTTGAGTTGCGGGAGTCAAACTTAAGAAACTACACCCAAATGAATATGAAAGTCGGCTTGCAAAAATAAATCTAAGATACAAACACCTAGTTAATGGAATGCATCTTCCTGCACAAATGTAGTTAAACGTGTGAAACTGTAGCCCCTAAGAATTTGGGAACATCTTCACCTTCAGGATTTGATCCTCCCTCGTGTTAAACACCAACAATGGATGCACCCGTTGCCGAAGTTCAATACGAGACATTGCCTGTGATGTTTTGCAGAGGCATTTGATATTTTGCGAGTATGCTGCAAGCGGTTGAATCGGGATTGCACCGTATGGTGCACACACATGCTTTTGCTCGTTTTTGCTGCTCAATTGCCCTTCCTGTTCCTCACACTGCTCTAGTCCACAGACAATGACTGCCTTTCCTGCTCTTGACATCATTCTGGTCCACAGATAATGACAAAATGGCCCAAAAAATGGTACCGAACCCCGGCAGCAAATATTTGGGCTTGAACTCGTGAAGCAATCAGGTAATCCCAAATTTGTGAAAGCTTCAGCTTTTGAGGGACCTGTCCCCAAAACCCCCTTCCAGGGGTTCTGCCCCTTAAGACACCCCACGGGCTACCACTCCAGACCACACATGGTGGTCTTAAGCCACAAAACGGACCCCAAGCACAGACTAATTATTTACCCTTTCAAGATACCCTTACCTTGATCATTTCTGCTCCTGGAACCTCCTGGAAAAGCAATCTGTATTTTTCATATTTTGTTTTGTCTTTTGCAGACGCGAATGCGTCGTCTGCTAAGCCACAATGTTATTATTTTACACACAAACTGAAAAAACAAGCCCTGTTTTAAATAGTCTATTTTCTAGCAAATCGATAACTCAAAAAATTTGTTGCGGATTTAGCCCAAATTTGGAATTTTTCTGTCATTTACGCAAGCAAACAGCTGATTCTTTTTTCTCTGCGATCTGCGAAAAAATGTGAAAATTTTATTCTGTACGATTGTGCAGTTTTATATGGGCTTTGCGCTTTGCAAGATGATAACTTGGAACAATTATCAAAAAATTGAACCAAATTGATATTTTTTCTGCTATTTATGAAAACAATGATCTGATTACAGTGCTCCGATTTGTCCTACTTTTCCTACTTTTTCAGATGATGTCCTACTTTTCCTACAATTTTACCCTCCGTCCTACTTTTTTCTTTCCGTGCGATTTTTTCCAGCCAGGCAGGTAGTGGAATTGCGGAATAATCGATATTTTTAACTTCATTTTTTACCCATCATTTTTAGGTTAGGTTATATCTGAAACTAATTATTCTTAAAATGCCTAGAGTGGCACATTTCAGCCAAGAATGGCTTACACGTGAAAATATGAATGGACATCTTTTTTTCTACAGGGTGGTTTTTTTAAAAGTATCGCTGGTTTTCAGCTTTGCGGTGCAGTATTTTGGCCACGAATTGCTTTTTTGCTGCCACAGTTCTCTCGGACGAGCAAAATTGCTCACGTGTAAAGAAGCCTTAGAACACCTGCATGTTTTTCAGATTCATGATGCAACTGATCCTGAAGATTTTCATCGGCCTTTAATTTGAAGGAGAATGGTTGAGCATGGAATGGAAATAAAAAATTTCCACTTCCAGAATGCATGAGGACACCTCCACAGATCAATAAAACATGGTGTCACCGAAATCATTTGCGTAAAAACCATAAAACAATAAAAGCTAATAAATTCAAGGTTAAAGTTTAACATTGGCATTTGCCGTATCTTCAGCCGCCGCATTTTAACCCGCTGCACATCATTCATCAAGCCGCCGCCACTCCATTGCCGCAGCATCTGCCGCATCCGCTGCATTTCGAGCTGCCATATCCACCGCATCTTAAAGTGACGAAGTAGGGATTCTCAAATTTTCGAATCACGAATAATTCTTGCTTTCTTTCTTATACCTACTCGGTTTTTGAGCGACTTTTGTTCTTTGAACGGCTGCGTAACAATGGCAGAAAACACGGCACGAGATGAGCGGATGCGGTGGCTGCGGATGGGGCGTCTCGACGTGCAGCGGTTGATGCTGTGACTCAAGATGCGGCGGTAGTTGCCGATTGTAAAGTTTAACAATCAATTTCAACTCAGGCCTATTGAATTTTTACACATTTGTTTACAAATGTGCAAAAAATGCACATTTGAATGAAGTCCATCAATGCAGCCCAGATCTTGTTGGCAGCTGCCCAAAAGCGTTTGACATCGGCATCAGATAAAATGAACATTGTAAACCGTAATATTGCTTCCAAAAAACTGAAGAATTGCGCTTGGGCTAACAGGTTGGACTTTTGTTGTTGCAGTTGTTGCAGGCAGAAAATGGAACACTTACGGTGGAGACACGATCTCGGGGTATAAATTGTTGTGGCAGAAAATATGCCGTTGCTGTTTTATGTCGCTGCTGCGGCATAAAGTTCCGGCAGAAAAAGTTGGAGACATGATGTCCATTTATGCCGAGGAAAAACCTCAACCTGCGGCAGATATTCCTATGCGCTTGTATTTCTGCCGTAACTTTAAACCGGAGACAGCTTCTTATGCTTTTACTCGGGAATAAAATTCCGCCGCCAGTGATTGGCTGTGGCGCGCAGTTTCGTCATCAGTGACGTTGCATCTCGTTCAGTGCATAGTTTCTTTTCGATGCAGGCATGAGGCAGTGCCCTTTTTCCGCAAAATGTCATTTGGCTCCGTTCGATGGCCGCAGGTGGGAGACCCAGCTCCGAGCAACTGTTCCGTTGAATACGTTGGCACACAAGATAATCGCGGGGGTTGAATGTTTGACCGATAATTGACAACCTCACCGAGTGGTTTGAATCCTCCTTCCAATTTGAATCTGAGCGCCGCTTTGCAACCTGAACACTGAAATGAGATAAAGTTGAAAAAGAGCCATTGATTGGAATCAACGGCCATTCAACTCGGGGATTTTTTTGGAAGCCCATATCTGGAATTGGTGCTTATGAGCGCACTTGAGGACAGAATGCTTTCTCAAAATTTGTTGCACGCGCACGCCCAGGCGCAGTACCCACACAACAATCAACCCCGCGGGTACCGAAAAAGAGTCTTTTGGGAAATTTAGGGGCCCACATCTCGTTGAATTATTCCGAGGGTTAAAGCTGTTTATACGGGGGGACAGTTTGAACTGCTACCATGTTTTCTTTTCTTATACCTTGACTGTACCAGAGAGATTTTTATTGGGGGGACAGTTTGAACTGACCTCCTTCAACACCATTTCCGAAGATATTCTGCAAGTTGTACCAAAAGGTTTGGTTTTGTCTTTATACTCGTTTATTTTTCATTTCTCACAATCATTATTGGGTTGTTATACTTTTCTTGGGTTATAGGTTAGGTTAGTTAGGTTAGATTAGGTTAGGTTAGGTTGGGCTGGTTTATGTACGGTTGGTTTCAAAAACCAAACCAAATTTGGTTATTGTTTTGTTGACCTAACCAAAACCGTACCAAACCCAACCGATTCCCAATCCAACCTAACCTAACCTAACCTTCTCTAACCTAACTCAACCTAACTAACCCAACCCAACAAAAGTATAGCAACCCAATGATTGTGAGAAATGAAAAATAAACTAGGATAAAGACAAAAGGAAACCTTTTTGGTGCACTATTTTTAGAATGTATTCCGAAATAGTGTTAAAGGAGGTCAGTTCAAACTGTCCCCCCCAATAAAAATCTCTCTGGTACAGTCAAGGTATAAGAAAAGAAAACATGGTAGCAGTTCAAACTGTCTCCCCCCGTATAAACAGCTTTTACCATTCCGAGTGTTTTTGGACAACCATGTTTATGGAAGGGGTTTGCAGTTCGACTTTCGTTGTTGCCAAATTTGTGACTTTCCCAACCTGACCAAACGTCAATTCTCAAAGTTCATTTTATTGTTCATCGTCTGGCGGTATCTGCGAGATGTCACCAGTAGGTGCCCGCTTATTGCGCCAACAAAATGCCTGTGGAATTGGATGCTTTGAGCGTTGGCTTGGATTCTGGAATCCAATCTTTTCTTGGGTCTGCATTTTCCAAGACACGTGCAATGTCAGCTCTTGATTTTTTGTGCCAGAAGCGGAGTGAGAGTTCATCATTGAACTGATTTCATTGACACCCGCATTATCGAATGAAAGGAACACATCATTGCCAAGTCGGTGGAGACATGAGTCCATGATCTTGGCCCACATGATTGTTGAATTTCGACCCATAATCGCCAGGAATAGTTGTCTTTTTGCCATGTTGTTACCTACAGGCAAATGAAACGTCCGCGAAATTGGCGACGCGGTTTCGGAAAATGTTTTTGCTTCACTTGCCTGCTGACCCATACCCACTGTTTGTGCGTTTATTTTGCTTGATTGGCACCGCGCTCATTCGAGGATTCCTTGTCATATGTATACGCCCTTTGAGGATCCCTTGTCATATGCATTTCGATTATTGAATGACCTCTTCCCATCATTCCGGAGTTTTTGGAGCTTTTTCTTCCTCACAGTCGTGAATGAAAAAAGGATATTTCCGAAATTCCCCGATTGAAACGCCACGAGATAAGCGTTCTTCGAAATGATCCGCGTCGAAATGTTATACGCCGATATGTCCTTCTCGCGGAAAAAATTTTCGGGTAAGTCGTTTATAAGGGGGAGCACGATTGCACGGTCTTGAGGAAACATTTTCGGAAAATATCTCTACTCAGGGTTCACACTCCTCCTTAAAATCCTTGAAATCCTTGAAACTCCTTGAATTGAAAAATCCCTCCTTGAACACCTTGAAACCTGGTTGAAAAATCCCTCCTTGAATTTCGATAAATCTCCTTGAAAACTGATGTGAATGTGAAGTTAAAAAATCCAACTTGAAATAATTTTATCCAATGATGTAACAATGAGGATAAAAATTATTACATCCTTCACCTTGGAAATTTCATTGTTCTAACGAAGAGACCTACTCCTAATAATTATTAGCCTGGATTCCAGGTCACTGAAAGCATCAGCCATAGCGTTTTTCTGTTTAATTTCAAAGGTCTAAGAGCCATGAGATTCATATGCCTTCTAAGAGAGTAATTCATAGGCATGTTATGCAGAAGACTGCTTCAGAGCTCTTGCAGAAGTCACCCTTGAAACATTCGTTTGTTCGTGACATTCGGTGTTTGAATCCAGAACTTCAGATGCTGGATCAAGAACTGGCGAAATCATTGTTCAAGAGAGTGCTGGAAAAACTTGTCAATTTGCATCGCTTTTCTGGAACATTTGCTGATTGTGCATATAAACAGTTCACAAAATTTCTTGAAATTGAAAAAGCTGAGCTTTCGCAGTATGACAAAAATGAACGCCTGGATGTATTCTACTCACGGGTTTTCAAAAAGCATACTTTTCTTGAACTCTATGATGTCATTAAGTTCAGCCTAATTTTATCCCATGTCAATGCGAGTGTGGAACGTGGATTTTCCACCAATGCTCAGACTCTGGTAGAAAACTTGCAGGAACGATCACTTGTATCACTGCGAACAATTCATGATGTCATCCATACATCTGGTGGTTTAACTAATATCGCAATAACACGACCTCTGATCAACTCCGTCAAATTGTCTCACAAGAGGTACACTGACTTCCTGGCCCAGCAGAAAACAAAAGCAGAAGCAGATCTTCGGGACAAAAAGAGGGCATCAACAATAGCTGAAGTCTCTTTGATGAACAAGAAAATAAATATCATGAAGTGACATTGCCAATCTGACATAGGCTGACTCCATTGCCCAAAAGGAAGAAACGACTAGTGATTTTACTCATTTGGTCAAGTCGAATGCCTTGAGAAAGGTAGTGACGGACAAGTCTCTCGAGTTTAGTGAACTGAACTCAAAAATGGACTGTCTCATTGCCTGAGGTTGACATTTGTCATTGTTTCACTGATTTGAACTCAATTATTTATTATTATTTTATTTGTATTTTTCTGTTTACAGATAATTCAGAGTGGCCCAAAAAAGTTGCAGGCTGGACTTTGTTGTTTGTTTCTGACATCCCCAAAATCTTTTCACACAAGGAGAATTTGTAACTAAAGAATAAACTAAATATTTCTTCAAAGTCCACCCTGAATATCTTTTCAGGGCGACCCAATTTTGTCGGATAAAAAATTAAAACATTGCAAAAGTGCTTTTTACTGGTGGATCACAGGGTATGGCGAAGGAGGAGGCCACTTTTTCATTGTTTTACTTCAAACCCTTAAAATTCAAAAAAAGCATGGCTAGCTGCTATGGGGGCAGATTCTCTGTTAGATTCTCGATTTGGCCACTTTGAGGCTGAACTTGGAAAATCCTCCTTGAATCTCCTTGAAAATGAAACTGCCTTTTGAGTGTGAACCCTGTCTACTTTGCCGTGCAATTGTGTCCCCCCTTCGGTGACTGCAGACACGGAACAGGGTGTACCGAAGGTCGTTCGTGTCATTTCTTTGTGTTTCAACAACCAACAGGTTTTTGTTGTGGCCTTTTGTTCATTTTGCTTAAAATTATTGGGTCGTTCCAGGTTAGGTTCGGTTACGTTTTGTATTTCTTAAATTATTGGGTCGTTACTTATTTTCTGGGCTACAGGCTACAGGGCTTCACATGGCGCGTGAGAAAAATAACAAAAAGGTCGACAGCTGGTCAATGATTGACAACCTGTTCATGTTCGTCAACTTGCTTCGGACAGGGTTTGACAACACCGTCACTGAGCAGGTTGAACTTACTGTCACGCCGTGTGGCGCCAGCAAAATAAAATTCGTTTGGACATCCCTGCCTTCTACCTGCATCATAAAGATGAAAATGAGGACACGCGCCATCTTAGGTCGGCCCGACTTCAGGTTAGGATAGGTCAGGTTTGATTTGGAACAAACCTAACCTAACAAAATAAGTAATTACACAATAATTTAAGAAATGAAAAATGCAACAAAAAACCACACAAAACAACAAAAACCATAAACACTTCCAACAAAAACATGTTGGTTGTTGAAACACAAAGACATGACACATACGGCCTTAGGTGCACCCTGTTCTGTGTCTGCAGTCACCGAGGGGGGACAAAATTGCACGGCAGAGTTGAGATATGTTCCAAAAATGTTTCCTTGCGATTGTGCAACAGTGTCCCCCCGACAAACGACTTACCCAAATTTTCAATTGAAGTTTGAAAAAAGAATAAACATTCGCTGAAATGTGCACTCGTCAGAGAAAAAACGGAAAGAGGCAAAGAACGCCACAGGTCGAAACAAGGCGAGCGATTTTTTCTCGGTCGAGGCTCACAGCAGGTGAACATCGCATCCGCACAGGCGGAAGTTTGGGAACGAAGTTGGGTGAACGGAAGTTGGGTGAACGAAGTCGAGAAATCGTTCAATGCAGATGTGGCAGGCAATCAGTAGGCCAATTTCCGTCTTGCCTCCTCAAGTGCGTGTGTACCGCGGACACAATCATGCTCGGACCAATTGCTGCGACAACTTGTTCAAAATGTGAATTCCTTCCATTTTCTTCAGTTTTATCAGTTATGCCTGAACTTATACCATCACCGGCGAAAGAATAAAGTTGGAGGTATAAATCGACAGGAAATAGCCGTTTTCTGCTGCGGCATAAATTATTCCTCGGAGTGTGTCCCCGGTTTAAACAGATAAAGCATAGGTAACTCTTGCTGCGGCAGAAAAATTAGTTCGGAACTAATTTTTTGCCTTATTCTTCAAGTTATGCCGCACATCATGTCCCCGGTTTAGCTTATTTCGCAGTTTCTGCCGAGACATAACGCTATACCTGGACATCGTGTCTCCACCGTTACAGTTTTTATAATAATGGATCCCTTTCTTGATTGCTTTTTTAATTTTTATACTTTTTAATAAAATAAGCACGTTTGACAAGTAATTTGGTCTATCGCAGCTCTTATAATCTTCGTCCTACTTTTTTCTGTTTTTGTCCTACTTTTTTTAAAAGACCCGCTAGGAGCACTGTGATTGGTGTTTTCTCTATACCGTCGGTTTTAAAATGTACCTAAACATTTTATACTATGCAATTACGAGTAGGCATGTCCAACACTGCCTACTCCATCAGCACTGCCTTCTATAAGCTGCATAATTCATCCACTTGAGAATGACTAAAGCTCATCATTTGAGCGTTTTAATCACCTGGCATCTTATCATTGTGAAAAAATGAAAAGACGATCATGGAAAATGGTGCAACTCTTCATAAAGTGGAAGCAATTCATCGCTCATTTCGGTTTATTCTGGCATCTTTTCACATCATCCGTCAGTCGCAAAACAAATGAAACGTTTTCCGTGGCAACATCAACTGTGTTTTCGACTTGAATCAAAGCGAAAGCTTCCGAAATTCTACTGCTAATTTTATACCTTAACCATTAGCCAGCCTCTCCATTAGCATTCACACTCACCGTGGGGTGATCCAGTGTGGATTAACGCTAATCCGAGGTTGCGGAGTAAATTTTCGCCATTTTCTTCAATGGAAAAAATTTACTCCGCAACCTCGGATTAACGTTAATCCACACTGGATCACCCCACGGTCAGGTTCAAATCAGCAGCCAATTCGATGGATAGATTGGTGTTGTGAAACTTTAATTTCTATCCACAACG
>JASGXE010016074.1:0-10258 GCA_030068105.1 Sinentomon sp. SZTP_YWyxl | reverse complement strand
GTAGCCAGCTTGTTTAGCAAAGGAACTAAGGATGTTTGACAGCAGTATTGACTTGGTACTGCACAATCAGAAGAGTTTCTTTCTCCAACCTTTAACCAAGTATGATGTCTCCAAAGCAATTGGATCGCTAAAAAGTGGTCCATCAGCATTGGAGGATGGTGTCAGTTCAATATTTTTGAAAGCAGTAAATGGTGCAATTGCTGAATGCTGAACCTCTTGCACATTTGATAAATTGCATGTTTTTTGTCTTGTTCTTCCTAACCTTTAAAGATTGCCAGAGTCGTTCCTATATTCAAAGCGGCAACAAATCTCTTGTATGTAATTATAGGCCAATTTCTATTATTTCTTCAATAAGCAAAATTGTGGAAAAAATTCTCCACTCTCAGATACTGTCGTTTTTGTACAAATTTAATTTGTTGAGCCCAAATCAGTTTGGATTCTTGCCTCATAAGTCATCATCACAGGCAATTCTTAATGCTGTCAATTTTATCCAAAAAGGCTTGGATGCTGGGAAATTTGTTGGTGGTAATCCATCGTTTTATCGAAGGCTTTTGACACTGTTGACCTTCAATTCTTCTTAGGAAAATGGAAGTCATGGGTTTTAGAGGTGGAAGATGAGATTGATGGACAGCTATCTCTCAGGCAGGCAGCAGTTTGTTGCTGTTAATGGGGCACGTTCATGTTCTGAAAATGTCTCAGTTGGTGTACCTCAAGGGTCTGTGTTGGGGCCATTACATACAGGGTGAGTCACCTCGAATGTTGGTTTTTTTCGATCGCATTTTCCGCGAAAACGGCTGCTCCTGCAATTGCGGTGCCATGGAGGTTTTGGAACCTGGTTCCATTGCGGTTTGTTTGGTGCCATTGGGCTGTTCCTAATTACCACCCCTATGCCCTTTTTGGAGAAGGGTAGTTAGGTCTGTTTTCTATGCAGCGGTTTATCTCCGGAACTGTGCTTCGGAGGTCCATGGTTTAAATTACAAAGTTGTTCACTACCTTGTCGTGAAGGCACCAGAAGTGGTCCGAATCAAACCCACCCCTTGGTTGCCGTTTTAGGGGTGGTTTTCTGCCAGAAGGGGTGGAAAGGTCGCAGACGTGTTTTTTATGCTGGAATACGTTCTTCATGTCTCCTGTGATGGGGCCTGCGCCCTACGTCTCCCTGCGATTCGGTTAAGGCACATTTGGGGGTGTCTAAAGGGGTGCAAGGGGTAGTTTGCGATATCTTGGAAACTATGTGTTGCAGGTTCATTGTTTAAATTCAAGAGTTGTTCATTGGGTCGTTATCAATAGGTCAGACGCGGTCCCAGTCAGTTTCACCCCTTGTGTTTGAATTTGGGGGTAGTTTTCCACCACCGTGAATGTTTGGCCGGAAACCTGTATTCAAGGGTTGAAAATTATTCTTTGTGGCCGCCTGGATGGATTTACGCCCCATTGGGGTCAACACACAAAGTTTGAGGTGGCGTAATGGCATCGGGTAATCTCACCCCTTCGACAACAAAGAGGGGTGGATTTCGACATCGAGGGGTGGTTTTCGGATTTCGCCTTTTTTTTGGTGGAGTATCATTCTCCTGGTCTTGTGCTTGTCGGGAAAAGGTCTAAATTCAACCGGTGAGTCGGCAGACATCCGTTTTGGGGGTGCCAAAATAGCTTCCTCGGCTGTTTTCGGTATCCACGCATCATGATGTGATAGGTTCCAAATATGATCCATTTGTACTTCAGACTGTCAATGTCTCGGCCCTGTTTTCCCACTGGCTTGATGAGTAAAGATACTCGAAGAGGAGGCAAAAGATGGATCTGGGTATTGTTGCTGCTCCTCCCATTGTTTAGGAATGAAGGGTGCTAATAACACAAACGCCTATGTTGGGAGCCTAGGTGGTTTCGTGTTTCAAGATGTGTCCTCGGAAATGCTTGACACTGCAGGTGTTTGCCGCAATTTCTGTCAGCGCAGTTGGCCGGTTGGTTTACCCATTTGGATCACTCGACAGTCGAAGCGCGGGCGAAATTTTCCCCTGTCTCAGATGAGCCCAGACATTTTTGGATAAACTGGGATTTCGCCCTTTCTTTAGATCGAGAAGTCGGTGAGATGCGATGCTTTTCAGTGAAAGAGGAATTTTTGATTCTGAGACACAAATCGTTTCATTTCAATTTGTTGCGCCTTTTGAAATCTGACGACTCTTTGACGCACCCACCAGGGAGGAGCATATTGCGACCTGCACACCATTGCCATGACAACGAGGTGTGACAGGGGATCCGGGCTCGGGAAAGACGTTGGTTGCACAGTGAATAAGAAATTGATCAACTCGGCCAACGCTGAACATGTCGCTACCTGCCTTTTCCAAAAGTCCTTACGGCAAGATGCCTACGTGCAGGGATGGAAACACACGAAATGATGACACCGTGAGCAGTTACTGCTGTGTTATGATGTATTGTGCCAAGGTTGCGAGACTTCATCCAATCTTCCAGTGTTAGCGTCCTGCTCGAACTGAACCTGCTGCTTTCGTGCACTTTGTCTGTTGCAGAATGCCAAGCTTCACCAATTCCGAATTTGTGGATATGCTTCTGTGTTTAGGAGAAGCTCGAGGTGTATACGCAGCCGCTGTTCGACTGTACAGTGAGAAATTTCCTGAAAGACAGACGGTCGATTACCGAACAGTGCAAAAGTTGGTGACAAGGGCGAGAGAAACTGGCAATTTGCAGCCCCATCCTGCCAGGTCGCATGCTGCCACGACAGAAGAAAATACTATCAATGTACTGGCAGCCGTTGCTGCCAATCCTCACATCAGTACACGTGCAATAAGTTCCGACTTGGGAGTCTCTCAGACATCTGTCTGCCGCATATTGACGTCGCAAAAGTTTCATCCTTACCACGTTCACCTGGTTCAAGGCCTTCACGGCCTGGACTACGAACGACGAACGGCCTTTTGTACATGGTA
The DNA here is from genome assembly GCA_030068105.1 of Sinentomon sp. SZTP_YWyxl. Taxonomy (NCBI): domain Eukaryota; kingdom Metazoa; phylum Arthropoda; class Protura; order Sinentomata; family Sinentomidae; genus Sinentomon; species Sinentomon sp. SZTP_YWyxl. The sequence goes on along the minus strand of JASGXE010016074.1, from coordinate 7,328 downwards.
TCAACACCAGCAGCAAGCAAACCCAGCTTTTGGCAACTGCATTCTGTTTTCAGACGAAAGTAGATTTCACAACAACGGGCAGATAAACCGCCATAATGCCCATTATTGGGCAGAAATTAACCCACATTGGACAAGGCAAACACATTTCCAAACTATCTGGGGAACAAATGTTTGGGCCGGGATTATTGGAAATCAACTGGTTGGCCCAATTTTCTACCAGGGGACTCTGACTGGCGCCCGCTACCTCAACTTTCTGCAGAATGAAATTGGAGCATTCATAGATACCCTTCAGATTGGAAACGCCTTTGTAATGTGGTACCAGCATGACGGGGCCCCGGCTCACAGATCCGGTGCTGTTCAGCAATATCTGAATGCGAGGTTTCCGGCTCGATGGATAGGCCAAGGTGGGCCGGTTCTTTGGCCAGCCCGATCGCCAGATTTAACCGTTCTTGATTACTTCCTTTGGGGATTCATTGGCAATGAGGTCTACAAAACACCAGTTCCTGATCTGGAGACGCTGCAGAACAGAATAACAACCGCTTGTCAATCGTTGAGGCCCGACGTTCTTGCAGCGGCGACAGCAAACATGGATCGCCGAGTTCAACTTTGCTTACAAGAAAACGGAGCTGTATTTGAGCATCTAATGTGATCAGGTTAGATTTTTACTTCATCAACCTGATTTTGCCTGAAATTGAATTTTCTCCTTCATCACAGAGAATAAGTGATCGTCACTCTTCCAGTCTGTCGCAATGGGTAATGCGGATGCTAGCGTTGAATGCGGAACTGGGGTGGTTCCGGGTTTTGGACCCGGACCTACCCCTGGCCATAGATAACTATCCCTGCCTTTGTTCAAAAAAGGGCAGTAGGAAATGGAATTGGAATTGAAAATCTTTGGTATCTACCTATTTAAACCCCAGTCCAGCGTCGCCACTGTAACGTGGATACAGTTGAACTGCCTTTTCAGTTATTAGGGCACCCCCAAAACGGATGTCTGCCGACTCATCGGTTGAATTTAGACCTTTTCCCGACAAGCACAAGACCAGGAGAATGATACTCAACCAAAAAAAGGCGAAATCCGAAAACCACCCCTCGATGTCGAAATCCACCCCTCTTTGTTGTCGAAGGGGTGAGATTACCCGATGCCATTACGCCACCTCAAACTTTGTGTGTTGACCCCAACGGGGCGTAAATCCATCCAGGCGGCCACAAAGAATAATTTTCAACCCTTGAATACAGGTTTCCGGCCAAACATTCACGGTGGTGGAAAACTACCCCCAAATTCAAACACAAGGGGTGAAACTGACTGGGACCGCGTCTGACCTATTGATAACGACCCAATGAACAACTCTTGAATTTAAACAATGAACCTGCAACACATAGTTTCCAAGATATCGCAAACTACCCCTTGCACCCCTTTAGACACCCCCAAATGTGCCTTAACCGAATCGCAGGGAGACGTAGGGCGCAGGCCCCATCACAGGAGACATGAAGAACGTATTCCAGCATAAAAAACACGTCTGCGACCTTTCCACCCCTTCTGGCAGAAAACCACCCCTAAAACGGCAACCAAGGGGTGGGTTTGATTCGGACCACTTCTGGTGCCTTCACGACAAGGAAGTGAACAACTTTGTAATTTAAACCATGGACCTCCGAAGCACAGTTCCGGAGATGAAGCGCTGCATATAAAACAGACCTAACTACCCTTCTCCAAAAAGGGCATAGGGGTGGTAATTAGGAACAGCCCAATGGCACCAAACAAACCGCAATGGAACCAGGTTCCAAAACCTCCATGGCACCGCAATTGTAGGAGCAGCCGTTTTCGCGGAAAATGCGATCGAAAAAAACCAACATTCGAGGTGACTCACCCTGTATTTAATTTATGTCAATGATGTTTTTAACATAGACTTGGGAGTAAAACTTGTCATGTATGCTGATGACACAAGTCTTTTTTTCGCCACTCATAGTCTGCCTTGCTTGGTGGACAGGCTGCAAACTGCAATGACGAGGTTACAAAATTGGTTCATTGCAAACAAATTAGGTAACCCTAAACATGGGAAAGACAAATTTTACCATTTTCCACACAAGGCAACGATATGTTGATCCACATGCAGTGCTTTTTCCTAATACGGATCAGCCATTGCGATCATCTCCTTGTGCAAAATTTTTAGGCACCTTGTTGGATGACAAACTGTGCTGGAAAGCTCATGTCAATTCTGTTGTCAATAACATAAATCGATATGTTTATGTATTTGCTAATATTCGCTATATGGTGTCCTCGTCCATTATGAGAATGTTATATTGTTCATTAATTCAGTCTAGGCTTTTATATTCTATTGAGTCTTGGGGTTGTGCTTACCGATCAAATGTTGAAATGGTCTTTATGCGGCAGAAATCTTTGATTCGAATTATTTCTTTTGCAGAACCCAGAGCTCACACATCTGGTTTGTTTGTTGAGTTGCAATTGTTAACAATTTATCACCTCATTGCTTATAGGATTGCAATAACTGCTTTCCTGCGACTGCAACATGCATCAGATGGTAGCAGTTGTTTTTCTTTCATTGATTGTTCTTTCAGCAGAGTTTCTTGTACAAGGCTGGCTTGCAGAGGTGATCTCTTGAAACCAGCTGTTAGGACGACCCTTGGAAGGAACTCAATTGAATTCAGATTAGCGACTGTTTGGAATTCCCTGCCCTCCTCCATAAAAGAAATTAAGAATCTCATTCAATTTAAAAAACGTCTCTATTCCCATCTTGTGTTCTTGCCACTGGACACTGTAAAACTGTGGCTTTGGTTGTGAAATACGAACCAAATTGGTTTCTCTAGACGTAAAAGCACCTAGCGGTTTTAGACCTAGGTTTGATTTTCCTCGTGGGTTTGTCAGCCTGGGGCATAATCTAACCAGCTTTTCGCTGACACATTGCCCTTGGCATGTTGGCTCTTTATAGCTTTAGTCAAGGCACGCAAACTTAACTCATTGTTTAATCTTTCTTTTATCCCATAACTGGCCTTGCAATGACTCTGCTCATTGCTGTCCATTTCAAACTAGGTTTCATCTCATTTTTTGTGCTGTGTTTTTTTATTCTGATCGCTACTAACATCAAATTAAACATCCATTTTGTGAGTTTTCATCGATCTGCCTACCTACCTGCTCTATGAAATGGATGTGATGTGTCTGCATCTGATGACACCGTGATGGACCAATGATGGCTGGGTTGTTGCAAGGTTGGTTACCTATTTGTCATAATTAAATAATTACGGTGTTCCTTTGAAATTGCAATGTTATTGTGCCAATTGATGTGAAATAAATTAAATAGAAATAGAAAATAAATAGAATAGAGTAGGCCTGATCCTACAATTCAAGGTATCGGATATGATTTTCCCTTCTTCTTTTTAATGCCCGAAGTCTCTTCCCAAAGCGTTATGCCCTACGTCCTGTCCTCGACTCCGTCAATCCAGACTGTGTGGCAATTACTGGGACATGGCTTGACGACTCCTGCAATGAAAATGACCTTCTCCCTGACAAACACATCATATTCCGTCGGGATCGTTCTAGAACTGGTGGAGGTGTTCTCCTTGGAGTGAAGCCCAGTTTGCATCCAAGGCTCCTTTACTGCAGCAAGAGATATGAATTTGTCATCGTATCATTGGAATTCTCCTTCCCTCCAACTCTCATTCTTTTGCTTTATCGTCCCCCAAGTCACCCCCTTGACTCTTTCTCTGCCATCTGTTCAGAGTTTTTTGATGTCATCATTCCTTTTTATCGAAATCACCCTCTTGGAATCAATCCCCCTTTGTTTGTCCTGGGGGATTTTAACTTGAACGTTTTGCCCATCACTGCTGACAAATCTTATCCGGAGGGACTGCAACGCATATGTGACAGATTTTCTTTGCAGCAAGCTGTGGATTTTGTTACTCGTCCCCTTAACCCACTGATTCCCAGTGTTGGTACGGCTATTGATCTTATTTTTCACAGTCCTCAATCAAGCCTTCTCTCCATTACTCCAATTCCTGGCATCAGTGACCACTTAATGATAAGTGCTCAATTCTCTGTGGAATGCTGCAATCCTCCTCCTATCCCCCTTGCCCCCACCGACACTACTGCGTCCTACTGTTTTGGCAACTACAACAAGGCTGCTGCTGACAGATTCCTCAAAATGGCACTCCTTGACTTTTGTAACCTCAGTTCTGTTGACCAACTTTGGAATGAGTTTAATAACAATCTGCAACCTTGCCATTGAATTGTTTGTGCCCAAAAGGCACATTGTCAAGGTGGGAAATTTGTCCTTCCCATCCTGGTTCTCGCCCAAGTTGCGGAAAAAGTACCAAAGTCTGTTGAACCTCTTCTCTTCTTGTGCCTCAAACCAAAAACTTTTTCCTCGATATGCTGCTGCCCTAAAAGAATACCAAACCCACCTTCATAGAGTGGAAGCAAACTTTGTCCAAAAACTCGCAATCAATGACACCATCTCTTCAAAACAATTTTGGAGATTCCATTCCAGCAAGACCTCCACCAAAAAATCACCTTCGCTACTTTTACCCACCGGCACGCAAGGTGAAGTTGGACGAATCGATGCCAAGCCCAGCACATTATTTGCAGTTGCACTTAAGAGCTACTTAGGCCCCAGTACACCCAGCGTGGCCCAACCTGGATGCTTTTTGCGTGATGCTGATATAATTTCGTTGGACTCTATTGTCAAAGCACTGAAATCCTCTAAGAACTCTACTTTCTGCACTATTGACTCTATCCCTATGACTTTTCTTAAGAACCATTGTGATGTTTTTCAAAAATACCTCTTTGTGCTTTTCTCGTTATCCTTGGTCCACAACACTATTCCCCCTGACTGGAAGATGAGCATCGTGAAACCTCTTCCCAAGGGTGGACTGGCACTGTCTATTACTTCCTTCAGACCGATTAGCTTGATCAGTTCCTCTGCAAAGCTCATGGAAAAGATTGTTGCAGGTTACCTATACAGACTGCTTGAAGGACAGAAATTCTTCTTTCCTGGGCAGCATGGCTTCCGTTCCAAGTATTCATGCGAATCCCAGCTAACCGGTTTTGTACACGACTTATCGGCTGCACTTGGTGGGTCTAAACAGGTTGATGCCATCTTCATAGATCTTGTTAAAGCTTTTGATAAAGTGTCCATATCAATCCTCATTTCAAAACTTGCCAAGCTAAAGATCCCAGAAAATCTCTTTGTGTGGCTTTCTAACTTTATCTCCGACCGATACTTCCAAGTCCTTGTGTGTGGTGAGTCTTCGGAACCCCTCGCACTATCCAGTGGAATACCACAAGGGTCAGTTTGTGGACCACTTCTTTTTCTCATTTACATAAACGACATGACAGGGAATGTTCGCTCTAAAGTTAGGCTCTTTGCTGACGATGTGGTTATTTACCACATCATCGATTCACCCGATGATTCCGAAATCTTACAGTCTGACATTGACAACATTTACATGTGGTGTGTTGAAAATAGCATGGAGATTAATGTTGCCAAGACTTCTGTCATGTCCTTCAGTTGCACTCCTGCTCTGTGCTCAGACTACCTAGTCGAGGGTAAAGCTCTGTCAAGGCCATCATCAATCAAATACCTCGGTATCCTTTTCACATCAAAGCTTAGTTGGAGTGAGCATATCTCTCAAATAGTCAAACGTGCCTCCAAGCAACTGAAATTTCTCATCAGACATTATTTCTATGCATCCAGAAAGGTTAAATCAATTTTGTATTTCTCTACTGTGCGCTCAATCCTGGAATACTCCACAACAACTTGGGAGCCTTATCAACAATGTCATATTGAATCAATTGAAGCCGTTCAACGAAGAGCTGTGAGATTTGTAACAGGAAATTTCACCTTCCAATCTAGTGTTACACTGCTTCGGGAGGAGCTTGGTTGGGACACCCTTGAAGTGAGAAGGCAGCTGCATGGCATCACAGCTTTCAGGAAATGTATCCTCGGTGAGGGTGGGTGGGGGGATTGCACCTTATCTCTCTCCCCAAACAACAATTCAACAAGGGCAGGGACCTGCGTTTCCTTCACCCCTCCTGTTTTATGTAAAAACGTGGATAGGTTTTCCTTCATCAACCGATACCTTTTCTTGTGGAACAAGCTCTTTATCTCCTCTGAAATGGTCCATTTACCTGAGGCAAAATTTCGGTCAATCATTAAGCCTAAACTGATTAAGCCTAAACTCTGAAGCAATGGACGACCTGGCCGGGGTCCGGGGTTCAGTTCATACCTATACACTGTTCAGGTTGCGCTCCTACCTAGGCAAAACCCACATTCAGTGGTGGAGCTGATGGAAGTGGGCTGGAAGGATCTACTTACCGCTTCGGCGCGAGAACTTCTGGCTCATTTCCTGATGCTCTACCAGCTGATGCCTGCCGGGCTGCATCCCCATGCATTGAAGATTCTTGTGGATGGCATTGCCGCTCCAAACAAGCTGAACTTGTCAGTTTGAAGGTACCATACCACATCTCTCATCTTGTAGAGATTCTTAGGCCTATCCTAGGTGATCACATAGTTTTCCCAGATAGGTAGGTTCTTCTTAGGTTAGGGCATGACCCCCCTACATTTTCCAATAAAAGTTTGGCTCTATTTGTACGACCTTACAAATGTTTAATTTTCTTTTCTTCTTCTTTTTCTCATATATGTCTAAATTGGAAATTGCACTTGAACACACATTACTGTTCAATTTTTCATTGTGCTGTTTTTGATGATACGACACCGGAATTGACTCAACATTTCCAATGTGATGATTCTCAATCCCTGTCATCTTGACGAATTGGAAACGATGAAACATTGAACATGGGTATGTGATGCTATTTTTTTTTGCAAATGCCTCCTGAGATGCTAACAACACTGCATCCCTATTCCCTGATGATGCTATAAAAAAAAAAAAAAAAAAAAAACGATATCTGGTGTGGTGGTTTTTTTGCCAAAATACGAGTATTTCCTTGGAGTGGAGTGAGATAATGTGTGATGGTTGATGAATATGAGGATACTTCATACATTGAGTGCCTGTTCTTCATACCTGGTAAGTGTTAGTAATTCTCATTGGCATTACATATGTTTTTTCAAAAAACAAAATTATTTGAGAACATATGGTTTTTCAAAAACAAAAATTATTCGTTTGTATTGTTGTCACACCAATTTTGTTTAAAATTGTTTTTGGTATGGTACCTTAATCCTGTTCAATATTTTGGTGAGAAATAAAAAACAGAAAAACAGAACAGAAACAGAAATTGAACTGCCGCAGCATTCGCTATAAATCCATTGAGCTCGCAACACTTCTCGAATTGCATGATCCTGATATCATTGTCCTCACAG
>JASGXE010016073.1:0-11020 GCA_030068105.1 Sinentomon sp. SZTP_YWyxl | reverse complement strand
GTCATATTTTGTTCCAATACGGGACGTGCAAGCGCCAGTTACCTACCATAAGAGTATACCTACCATAAGAGCTGGAGCTGGTGCATGTGCTCGTGCCGTAGTGTGAGTGCATACCAAACGAGTGCATGTGCTGCCACTCAATGCCAGTCATTCCCAAACACCAGTGCATGTGCTGATACGAGTGCATGCCCAAACGCCAGTGCATGTATTAGCTGCAGTGCATCTGTCCAAACGCCATTGCATGTGCTGATACGAGAGCATGCCCAAACGCCAGTGCATGTATTAGCTGCAGTGCATCTGTCCAAACGCCATTGCATGTGCTGATACGAGTGCATGCCCAAACGCCAGTGCATGTATTAGCTGCAGTGCATCTGTCCAAACGACATTGCATGTGCTGATACGAGAGCATGCCCAAACGCCAGTGCATGTATTAGCTGCAGTGCATCTGTCCAAACGCCATTGCATGTGCTGATACGAGTGCATGCCCAAACGCCAGTGCATGTATTAGCTGCAGTGTATCTGTCCAAACGCCATTGCATGTGCTGATACGAGTGCATGCCCAAACGCCAGTGCATGTATTAGCTGCAGTGCATCTGTCCAAACGCCATTGCATGTGCTGATACGAGTGCATGCCCAAACGCCAGTGCATGTATTAGCTGCAGTGCATCTGTCCAAACGCCATTGCATGTGCTGATACGAGTGCATGCCCAAACGCCAGTGCATGTATTAGCTGCAGTGCATCTGTCCAAACGACATTGCATGTGCTGCTACGAGTGCATGCCCAAACGCCAGTGCATGTATTAGCTGCAGTGCATCTGTCCAAACACCAGTGCATGTGCTGATACGAGTGCATGCCCAAACGCCAGTGCATGTATTAGCTGCAGTGCATCTGTCCAAACGCCATTGCATGTGCTGATACGAGAGCATGCCCAAACGCCAGTGCATGTATTAGCTGCAGTGCATCTGTCCAAACGCCATTGCATGTGCTGATACGAGTGCATGCCCAAACGCCAGTGCATGTATTAGCTGCAGTCCATCTGTCCAAACGCCATTGCATGTGCTGATACGAGAGCATGCCCAAACGCCAGTGCATGTATTAGCTGCAGTGCATCTGTCCAAACACCAGTGCATGTGCTGATACGAGAGCATGCCCAAACGCCAGTGCATGTATTAGCTGCAGTGCATCTGTCCAAACGCCATTGCATGTGCTGATACGAGAGCATGCCCAAACGCCAGTGCATGTATTAGCTGCAGTGCATCTGTCCAAACGCCATTGCATGTGCTGATACGAGTGCATGCCCAAACGCCAGTGCATGTATTAGCTGCAGTGCATCTGTCCAAACGACATTGCATGTGCTGCTACGAGTGCATGCCCAAACGCCAGTGCATGTATTAGCTGCAGTGCATCTGTCCAAACACCAGTGCATGTGCTGATACGAGAGCATGCCCAAACGCCAGTGCATGTATTATTTTATTTATTTATTTTATTTATTATTAAAATCTCAACAATGAAGTTGAACGTCATACAATAAACGAAAAGAACGTTAAACAATAAAATGAAGTAGACAAAAGCAAGAACACGAGGAGGAGAGGTCTGGGCTGCAACAAAATGTTTTGGAGATAACAGGACACACATGGTAACACTATGGCAAGCTTGCAAAGAGGGAGGCCGAGGAGGGAAGGGCATTCCACTCGCGGACTGTACGGGGAAAAAACTGTTAAAGTGCTTATTAAATTTTAAAATGGGGTATTCAATGAAGTGGCCATTGTCAGTGCGGCGACGAATAATCCTTTGGGAGAAATCGGACGGAAGCGAGGTGCAAACGGTGCCCTTAATTATTGAGCGGAGAAACTTGAGGCGTCTGTTGGAACGTCTTTGGGAGAGATTTTCAAGACCTAAGCGCAAAATCATTTGAGAGACTGACGACGTCCGCCTGTAATCAGCACATATGAATCTTACAGCATTTCGCTGCAGCCTTTCAAGCATGCAGATATGAGAGGATAAAAACGGGTCCCAAACCTCACATGCATATTCCAAAATTGGGAATACAAGACTGGAATATGCTTTAAGCTTAGCCGATTTCTGAGCAGGTCTGATGTTTCGTATTAACATACCTAGGACTTTTTTTGCTTTGGACAACACATAATTGATATGGGCATCCCAAGAAAGATCATCTGCGAGATAGACGCCCAGATATTTGAATCCAGAGACTTTGGCTATAGTCTGACCACCAATGGAATAGGAGCACGTTGCAGCTGAGTTACTTTGTCTTTGGAACAGCATCCAGTTGCATTTTGCAGTGTTAATAACCAAACCCCAGGTATTTGCCCACAAATGAAGTGCATCAAGGTTGGACTGCAGCACGGAAACCTGAGGAGGGCCGTAAATAACCAAGTCATCAGCAAACAACCTGGATTTACAAGTTAGCACCATGGGGAGATCATTTATATACGTTATAAATAATAGAGGACCCAGTACACTTCCCTGCGGTACTCCACACGTGACAGGCCGTTTGGTTGAAAATTCCTCCTCTACTGAAACTCGGAAAAAGCGCCCAGAGAGAAAGTGTTCTACCAGGGCAATCAATGGGGCAGGAAATAACTGCAACGAGAACTTATGTAATAGTAAGTTGTGGGGAATTAAGTCAAAGGCTTTTTTAAAATCAATAAATATTGCATGCAGGCTTCCTTTTGATTCAAGGGTGCTACCTATTTCAAACGTAAACTCAATTAACTGGGTAACGCAAGAAAACCCCTTCCTAAACCCATGCTGGGTAGGGTGCAATATATTGTTGGCCACTAAATGGTAAGACATGTGCGAAAAAAGGATCTTCTCAAAAATTTTACTGCTGGTCGACAGAAGCGAGATTGGGCGATAAAGTTCTGGATCCCCCGATGGTCCTTTCTTCGGTATGGGGATAATTTTAGCCACTTTCCAGTCATCAGGGAGTGAAAGGTCAAGATAAACCTTCTTTATAATTAATTCAAAAAAGAATGAAAGTTCAAATGAAAGTAACTTTAGAAATTTTGGCGGTATGAGGTCGCTGCCTGCAGCTTTCCTGGCAGATAATTTTGATAAAAGATTCTGAATGCCAGGTCGGGAAATGAAGAAAGTGCGAGAGTTGGCCGCTGGAAGCTGAGTAGGACAAACAAAGCTGGGAGGCAAACAGTGCAAATTGTTGTCAATTTCGACATGGGAAGCAGTGTTCTGAAAGACTTTTGCAAGTACTTCAGCTTTTTCAGGAGCAGAGTGCGCTACAAGCCCATCAGGACAACGAAGTGATGGTAATCCACGCGTTGTGCGCAAGTTTTTAATAAAACTCCAAAAAGGCCGAGAATGTGCTGCTGAGATGGCATTGTCAATGTAGGAACTAAAATCAGAAGAAGCACATTCACGAAGTTCAAAGCGAACAGATGCCAGCTTGTTTGCAATGCGTGGATTGTTGTTTGTCGTTAAGCTTTTGGTTAGTCGACGTTTTTTCCGGGCCAGAGTGCGAAATCGCGCAGAAATCCAAGGACTACCTGGCTTAATTTTGATTGTTTTGACTGGAACCATCGACAAGCACTGTAAAAGGATGATTTTAAATGCAGCCCAGACCTCGTTGACATTAGCAAACCTATTACAATGAAGGTCATGACAAAAACTCTCAAAAAGGGAAAAAAGCCTACTCCTAATGCCGACCCAGTTGGCGCGATCATAACATTTGACTATGATGGGTGATTTCAACAACTTAATGGGAAGGGGAATACAAAAAGTAACGAAATCATGATCAGAGAGGCCCGGCACTACAGTAATTCCCATGTCAGGTGAATCAAAATTAGTGAAAACCAGATCTAGAATAGCTGGATCTGGATCTAAATCTAAATTCCCATGTCAGGTGAATCAAAATTAGTGAAAACCAGATCTAGAATAGCTGGATCTAGATCTAAATTATTAGCTGCAGTGCATCTGTCCAAACGCCATTGCATGTGCTGATACGAGAGCATGCCCAAACGCCAGTGCATGTATCCGTGCCTGTTCTTCGGCGCAGGCTATCAAATGTTTTGATATCTTCCCCTTCCAAGGGTAGTTGTCAGTAATTTCAATACTCTACCTTTCGAAAGCTGTGGTTTGGTTTGTCGATTTATTTGATTGTCGTTTACATTGGTGCACTATTCGTCAGTGTTGCTTTATGTAAGATTTTCTTGTCTTTTACTATGTATGATAAGGGGAAATCCCCTCAAATACAGTCAATTCATTCATTCATTCATTCATTCATTCATTCATTCATTCATCCATTCATTCATGTATTAGCTGCAGTGCATCTGTCCAAACACCAGTGCATGTGCTGATACGAGTGCATGCCCAAACGCCAGTGCATGTATTAGCTGCAGTGCATCTGTCCAAACGCCCTTGCATGTGCTGATACGAGTGCATGCCCAAACGCCAGTGCATGTATTAGCTGCAGTGCATCTGTCCAAACGCCATTGCATGTGCTGCTACGAGTGCATGCCCAAACGCCAGTGCATGTATTAACTGCAGTGCATCTGTCCAAACGCCATTGCATGTGCTGATACGAGAGCATGCCCAAACGCCAGTGCATGTATTAGCTGCAGTGCATCTGTCCAAACGCCATTGCATGTGCTAGCGCGAGTGCATGCCCAAAAACGCCAGTGCATGCTCAGACGTCAGTGCATATGTCCAAACGCCAGTGCATGCTGATGCGAGTGCATGCCCAAACGCCAGTGCATATACCAGCTCCAGTGCATATGTCCAAACGCCAGTGCATGTGCTGGCGCGAGTGCATGCCGAAACGCCAGTGCATGCCCAAACGCCAGTCAATGCCCAAAGGCCAGTGCATACGTCCAAATGCCAGTGCATGTGCTGATGTGGGTGCATGCCCAAACGCCTGTGCATGTATGTACAGCAGGATATCATTTCTGCCAGGGCTGTACAGCCCTGGCAGAAATGATATCCTGCGGTGACTCCGTTTGGTAGCTTTTCTTTTTGTGTGTAGGTTTTGTAAATACCAGCTCGACGCACGTTTCCGCCTTTGCAATTCGCCAAATTTGGAATTTTGACAACAAACTCCGGAAAATGCTAATCTGCAAATTTGTGTCAGTTGAGAAGCGGACAATGACACGACGTCAAGGCGATCGATTGATTTGAACTTTACAGAAAGGCATGGTGGTCGGAAGGTCCCTGATTTGAGCGGCTGTCGATCTCATCGAGTGCCACGGGGTGTGTATGTAACATTGGACCCTGTGGGGCCTTGGGACGTTATAGGACTGTTGTGGACAGAGTCAAAATGCCACAGCCTATCTGAGACCCCATGAGACCATATGCCACCTTATGGGACCTTGTAAATATGATGCGATTTGATCTCATTCCGTGGGGTGATTCAGTGTAGATCAGCGCTAATCCCAGGTTGCAGAGTAATTTTTTTTCCATTGAAGCAAAAGCGAAAATTTAATTCGCAACCTCGGATTGGCGCTAATCCGCACTGGATCACCCCACGGATTGAGTGCTATCAATTATACACGTGCGAAAAAACCGATCGGCGTATTTCAGTGACTTGGCCGCTTCAATGTCACACAGACTGGTTTCTATCCTCCATAAACAAGGACACTGGACAAAGTGGAGAATATGGCAAGGCCCTGAGGTTTGTGGGCTCGGGGTATATCCCAATGACTATTGCGGGAGTAACTACAGGAATGGGGTCCAATATTTTAATGTCGCCGGGAACGGAAATCCCGAAAGAAAGACATAAATAATTATGAATGGTTCTGAAACTCGCAGAAGGCATGATGAGGTTGTGAGTATAGCTGTCGAAGAGTCCAGCACCAGCTACTCACAACCTCATAAATAATTATGTAAAGATGGACGTACCCTGAATTGGCATATACAGGGTGAGTCACCTCGAATGTTGGTTTTTTTCGATCGCATTTTCCGCGAAAACGGCTGCTCCTGCAACTGCGGAGCCCTGGAGTTTTTTGAACCTGGTTCTTTTGCACTTTATTTGGTTCCATTGGGTTCTTCCAAATTTCCACCCCTATGCCCTTTTTGGGGGAGGGTAGTTAGGGGTGTTTTCTATGCTGCGCATTATCTCCGGGACTGTGCTTCGGAGGTCCATGGTTTAAATTACAAAGTTGTTCATTTCCTTGTTCTGAAGGCACCAGAAGTGGTCCGAATCAAATCCACCCCTTGGCTTCCGTTTTAGGGGTGATTTTCTGCGGGGAGGGGTTTAGAGTGGTTGGAGGGGCGTTTTTTCAGCAGGCATGCGTTCTTCGTGTCTCGGATGATGAGGCCAGAGACCTCAGTCCCCTGCTGTTCGATGAAGCCACATTTGGGGATGCCTGAAGGGGATAAAGGGGTGGTTATGGAGATATTTCCGTTTTCGCGGAAATTTCGATCGACAAAAACCTACATTCGTGGTGACTCACCCTGTATAGTAAGACACTTTTTAATGACCCAGAAGCTGTCGCTTTATTTCGTTGGCCGCAGGCCCATGTCACCCGCACCGGTCAAAACATGATAACAAAAAACGGCAGGACGCAATACAATAGTTAACCAAAACGACCAGCAACGAAAAACTGAGCTGGCAAGGCTGCTGCCCACCTTTTCAGAAAAACAACGAAGTCAATTCACTTTTAATGGAGGATAATATTCCCGACTGGGCTGTACAGTACTCGCTCCACTGCATCTGTCTGCGCCAGTGCATGTGCTGGCGGGAGTGCATGCCCAAACCCAGTGCATGCCCAAACGCCAGTGCATGCCCAAACGCCAGTGCATATGTCCAATAGCCAGTGCATGGGATGATGTGAGTGCATGCCCAAACGCCTGTGCATGTACACCTGTGTGGTTTGAAGTATGAGCTCTCTATTTGTGTTATTCGCATGAGGGAGGTAGCTCAATGCAAGCCGGGCTTCACCTAGCGGTTGGGATGAGAGTTTCATTCCTTTATTTTTTTTTCAGCCTAATATAGCGTGTCCACACATTCGCGATTTTGTCGCGTTGTCGCGTCGTCGCGCGCGTAAAAGTTGTCGGGTGCGACAACATCGCCTTGTGTGCAGATGCTATGCATGGTGTATTCGTATACTGCACGCGTGGCAATGTCGTTGTACCCGACAACTTTTACGCGCGCGACGACGCGACAACGCGGCAAAATCGCGAATGTGTGGACACGCTATAATTTTGCAGAAAAACGGATCTTATCTCACCTGCTCATGCTGCTCATTCTGCGCTTGCGAAGGCGAATTGCGCACAGGGTGGCATGCAAATGACTGTATAATTGACGACGCCTTTTTCCAACCCGGTTCTGGTATGGGGATCTATGACGCGGATTCAGGTCTTTTGTTTGCTCATGTGACCAACATATGCAGGTATGCGCGACAGCTACCGGTTTTTTCGCAACATCCACGTGAACAGCATCCATCTTCGCGCAGAGTTTTTTCGTGTTGTGCAGATATTTTTTGCCACCCGAGTCATCGAAGAAGCTTCGCAGCAGTCATTTTTTGATGTGCAGAAATTGGCCAAACTACATCAGAAACCTGACTTCATCAATGCCCCGCCGCCTGACAGAGGGCAGTTGGACGAAATATTAAACACCACTTCAATCACTTTTTTTAAGGGGTCGGGCATTTGGCCTGACCCTGCCCAAGAAAATCAGCTTAATCTGACTGGAGCGAATCTGACTGGAGCTCCAGGTTCGGCTGTTTGCCCGCGATGCGATGTATGAGGCACCCTGTCTTTTCGAACAACCTGAAAAAAGCAATATTTCAGCAGCCGAGGTCAATTAATAAAGCGTGCAAACGCCAGGTTATGACCGAAAAAAACAAAGCAACACCATACACAACAATTCCAAAAATGCAAGATGAGCCATGAAAAGCGGCGCAAACTTCAACCTCCAGTACTGTACTAGCTCGAGTGCATATGTCGAAACGCCAATGCATGTGCTGGCGCGAGTGCATGCCCAAACCTAGTGCATGCCCAAACGCCAGTGCATGCCCAGACGCCCGTGCATATGTCCAATCGCCAGTGCATGGGATGATGTGAGTGCATGCCCAAACGCCAATGCATATACCAGCTCCAGTGAATATGTCCAAACGCCAGTGCATGTGCTGGCGCGAGTGCATGCCCAAACCCAGTGCATGCCCAAACGCCAGTGCATATGTCCAATCGCCACTGCATGGGATGATATGAGTGCATGCCCAAACGCCAGTGCATATACCCAGCTCCAGTGCATATGTCCAAACGCCAGTGCATGTGCTGGCGCGAGTGCATGCCCAAACGCCAGTGCATGCCTAAACGCCAGTGTATGCCCAAAGGCCAGTGCATATGTCCAATCGCCAGTGCATGTACTGATGTGGGTGCATGCCCAAACGCCTGTGCATGTACTCGCTCCACTGCATCTGTATACGCCAGTACATGTGCTGGCACGAGTGCATGCCCAAACCCAGTGCATGCCCAAACGCCAGTGCACGCCCAAACGCCAGTGCATATGTCCAATCGCCAGTGCATGGGATGATGTGAGTGCATGCCCAAACGCCAGTGCATATACCAGCTCCAGTGCATATACCAGCTCCAGTGCATATGTCCAAACGCCAGTGCATGTGCTGGCGCGAGTGCATGCCCAAACCCAGTGCATGCCCAAACGCTAGTGCATGCCCAAACGCCAGTGCATATGTCCAATCGCCAGTGCATGGGATGATGTGAGTGCATGCCCAAACGCCTGTGCATGTACTAGCTCCAGTGCATATGTCCAAACGCCAATGCATGTGCTGATGCTAGTGCATGCCCAAACGCCAGTGCATGAACCATGAATGAATAGGCACAACGAATGCATGGCTTGAAACAAAATAGCCAGAAATTTAGCAAACACAAGGGGATTTAGGTGTAGACGTTTTACAGTGAAAAGGTCTCGTTTTGAAGCAGTGGACGACTTTAGGGACTTTATTATGCTATGAATATCGCCAACAGTAAATTTCGGCGAGCTCGCTCGTTGAATGGATCCAGGCGTAAGATTGGCAAAGCGGCAACTAAAATTGTTCGTAACTTTCGAAGTTTTATTCAAAATCCATGAAACTTGTCAAGCAGGTGGGTCTTGCCATAAGGCCCACACACTCGCAGCTGCTTCATGAAACTTTCGTTTGTTATCATTTGGCTGCGTTTGAATAAAGGCTACGGCTGCGGAACCGAGCTGAATCTCATCTTTCTTCCCGTTGCGAAAAACCCCGCCGCATAAAAGCCGCGGTGCCAGACCGCTGTTCTTCTTCATTGCTATCCAGTTTGAATTGAGATCACTGGCTGCAGCTGTGGACAGCTCTGATCCTGTTGAAGTGCCATAACGAGATCATTATAAATGTTATTGCCAGAGGTATCGATCGAATGGATGATTTCATAATTTTCTCAGCTGCATCGCTGTTTTATTTCTCATGTGGGATGATGTTTTGCAAAAGGATTCGATATCATCAAAGCGTTTGATATTTGACGAGTGTCATGACATCGAAAATAATTGGCTCTTTGGTTGGTTCACTCTTTAAGTGGCGAAAATAAAATTGCCATCACTCGAATGCAGCTCCACTCGTTTCAGACATTGATCCAGAAATGCGCAGGCGAGAAAGTCTTTTGCGGAAAAAGTTTCACCATCTGGAACGACATGGAACGTGAAACTTAAAATCCATCCATGTTTGCTTCTATGTTTTCATGTACAGTGCCGGGAAAATTAATGGAGCCACACATGCAATTTAAATGCAGTTTCGGTAGTCAATGATATTTTTGATTCCGCGACGAAAATTTAGCACCAAAGTTTTTCCTTTCGTCCAACCAAACGAAGAAGAAAAAATTCGAAAGTGTTTTTTCTAAAACATATGCAATAAAATTGTTGATACAAAAATTGTGAAACCGATGTCACAACATGTTGATGAAACACAACGCTTTTTTCTTTGTGAAAAAGGGACGCAAGTAAACGAAAGTTTCGGAGGCAACACAATTTCTGCCATTTAATTTACGTTAGTGGCTCCATTAATTTTCCCGGCACTGTACGATTTCTTCTTTTTATGAATTTACCAATCCATTTTGCAAAATCTCCTGAACAACAAGATGCACTTATTGGCCTCCTCGATGTTCATTTGCTTTCGGTGAGAGAACACTTTATTTGTGTACATATCCACACTTTGTGACCCTTCAAGTGTCCCTATTTTCCGCTTACGTCTATTTTTGTCCAATCTCAAGATTTGTTCGTCATAGTTTGTGCTGATAATGGAGTATGCAATTGATGCTCAATCAGGCAAGGGCTTGACACGTTGAAAAAAAAAACAAAGCAAATCTCCTGTCCTGTTCAAACTGGAAACAAAAAGGAATGCAACCAGTTTCCACAGCTGTACCTACGAGATGGTCATAAATGGGAAAAGTCAAACGTGGCGCTTTTCGTCGGGTGGGTGAAAGACTCCTCGTACTCATCTGTAGATTTTCGACTGACTTAAATGTGGACACGCAGAACACTTAAAATTGGGTTTTCACATTTCTTTCAATCTGTTTTGCTTGCTTCGTAGTTTTGATCACTTCGACTTCCTGCCCCTGGAGTGTCCAGCCGGACATTGTGTTGCTTCCAGCACCGCTCCGGTGATGGCTTTAACCATCAATTCAATCCTCCAAGTGGCTCCAGTGGAATCCTGAGAGCGAAAAGGTTAGAAAGCGTCTTTAATTCAGCACAAAAGTCACAGTTGACAATATTGATCGCTCATTCGAGGTGTCTTTCTCTTCTTTCTATTTACAGGTGTCGACTACATGCATCCGGACCTGAAATACAATTATGTGAGTACAAACTGTCCTAATCATCATTTATGATTATCAAACATTCAAATTCCATTTAATGTCCATGATTTTCGTAATCATGGTTCTAATGGTCACATGAAAATCAAACCTTTATACAAAATCCATTAAATATCCATGATTTTCGTAATCATGGTTCTAATTATTATCACATGAAAATCATACCTTTATCCAAAATCCATTAAATGTCCATGATTTTCGTAATCA
>JASGXE010016072.1:0-12803 GCA_030068105.1 Sinentomon sp. SZTP_YWyxl | reverse complement strand
TCAAGTTGTCCAGCAAGCCCCAGCTCCCGTGAGCCAGACGGTGGCAGCAAAAATTAAAAATACAAAGACAAAGAATACAAGTGTCACGGATTGGGCGAGCCAGATAAAATTAATAAATACATGGGAACACCAGTAACGTTAACACGTCTCCGCTAGAGCCCAGCAAGAGCGTCGTTCCTGGGACCCAAAAAAAAAAAAAAGAAAAGAAAACGCAAACGCAAACGGACCATCAGGACAGCAGAGAAAAGAAATTAGTGGGGTTTGAGGACAGGAACAAAGAGGTGTAGGACATCAGAAAAAGCAGGATTTCTAGCAGACAGCTAGACATCCTAAAGACGAAGAGGAAGAAATTTAGGGTAGGACTGATAGAGTTTCAGGACAGCTAGAATAAAAGTGAAGGTCAAAGTTGCGATCCATAGAGGAAGAAAGTGAGCTGCTTGTCCTAGGGCCCCCGGCAGCAAGCGGGTATTCTGGCACAGACACCAGGGCCGGGCCGCGGAAACTTGGGAGATGTGTCTGAAGCAAAAATATCACCCGATGCACAATCGGGCCTAAATTATTTTAAAAAAAATCTTTGTCTAATAATCCTTTGTCTAAATTATTGTTCGGGCACAATATATGCGCCCAAAACGTCGTCTCAACTCGCACCATGGAGATAAAAATCGTCAAACTTCCCGGTAAAGGGTGATATTTTAAAGTGTGAAGGAATGGCTTGTTTGATCTCATTTCAGACCGACAGTGATGTCAGCAATTTCAACGACGAAATCAACCTGGTGACCAGACAAATGCAAGCAGTATTCGACAGGGATGCCAGTCGGGGATATGTTGAAGCAACACCAAACGGAGACGGGGACCTGTTAAAGGCGTTGAGCAGTGCATGGAATCACCGAAAACGAACAGTGGTGGCCTACCGAACTGCTCACAGTACTGCTGTCAGCGACCTGAACGTCGGCAGGACTGTGGATCGTGTCCATCCGACAAAGTTGGCGAAATCACCGACGAAGCTGGTTCACTCTCCGAAAGCAAAGCTACACTGGAAATGAATGGTTTTCAAATCCTATCTGTGATATTTCTCCTGCCTCTTTTCGACTTATCGGTAAACCTTTCTTTTTTATACAGATGCACATTACCAACCAAAATAAATAATTTCCCAGAAACAATAAGTTTTACACATTTTTTTTAGTTACCTATTTCACAAAAGTACCTACAGCTAGTGACCAATAAACTTAGCAACATACCAATCTTTCCCAACTTCGATGGTTTTTTCTTTCTTCGGAAAATTGTGGAGCCTAATTTTGGAAAACCAGCGCCCTCATTTTGCTGAAACCTGTGTCAAATTCAAGCAAGTCATTCATTGCACATTTTCAAAGACAAAATCGAAAGGGTCAAATTGGGATAGTGGAACAAATTGGGTGCTACAATGTAGAACAAACAATTATATTTCAACAAATTAACATGGACTGTAGAGGTAGCACAAGTAAACGGCTTGGAGGTCAAGTGTTATGATGATGGTTGACCACAATGGTTGGCACATGGTTTTTCGAAGACTCAGTGGAAAATACATTCAAAGGATTTGTTGCAAAAATGAGACGAATGAGAAAACTATCAAAAATGGACGAATTAATGTTTTGTCCTTCAAAAAACTTTACTCTGAAAGCTTGTTCCACGTGAAGATACAAACCAAGAATGCTCCCAAGCATGCTTACATCCCACAGACTAGAAGTAGTGTCAACTTTGATAAGTGAATACTTTTGAAGAACAGATTTCATGAAAAATCTGCAAGCAAACCAAATTTTTCCGTAAATAATTTCTGCCAGGTCGGTAAAATCTGCAGGCATTTTGTTGATTTATAAACGGTGGACCTTGAAAGAAAATGCTGTGTGCACATTATTTTTCATGAAAGAGGAGAATTTTCTGCGCATATTTTTAATGCAAGCACTGACTTCGATTTGCAACTACCACCAAGATCACCAGCAGCGGCTGGCACCAAGTCCTCTTCAACGCATGCCACTGCGCTCCCTCCTACTCACCGGCACCTCACGCCCAGCGTCTGCGTGATAACGCGGCCTGCCGGGTGCACTGCCCACGGTTGCTGGGTATGGGCACGACGCTGCATCACCATCCATTTTCAGGGTCGATCGCGTCCGTAGTTGTTACTTCTATAAGAGGGGAACTTCGTTTCAACAACAATTAAAACTCGCATCGAAAATGGTTTTTCATAGAAAAGTTTTGTTCCATATTTTGAATGATAAAATGTGGACGATTCTCAGTTAGACAAACTGCAGTCCGCAAACAGTGTGGTGGAAACTTTTGAGCCCAAACCACAATATGGGTCAGGGTGACCAGGATTATCAGAAATTGGAAAAAAGCCAAAGCCAGAGAAACATACTCTGAGATCAGTGTGGCCAAACGGAGGACTGAAACTGCACAACTCGGTGAGTTTCCGGCTATTAATTTTCTTATCGGAGAATGAAGTCAACATTTCGGATGCATAGCGCATCCGTTGAAAGCGGCGTCATTAGAGGACATTGGTTGGTGGGGTTATCCCCTGTATTGGAACCGCATTCAACCAGCCTGGCCTTCATAACGGACACGCGATGCGTCCGAAAAGTTGACTCCTACTTGCCGATATGGAGATCAGTTCTGGATACTGTGCTGTAAGGGTAACCTTGACATCTTCTATTTTTGCATTGGAACAAGGAGTATTTTTAGCACAAAAGAAGCAATGGATGCTTTGACCTTCAAGGGAAAAAAATGAAAAGAACAAAAGTCAGCACAAAATAATGAAATGAATTTTTGCTGAGATCAATGCTACTGGAAATTTGACACAAATGAAAATGTATCTTTGATTCACAAAAACAAACGATGTTATGAAGTTGCACGAGTCAACAAATGAGTTTTTCCTCTCAAACATGTTTTACAAAAATTTAGCACAAATCAAGAGTTTATCCTCATGAAGAAAGCAGAAGAACGAAAAGTTAGCACAAATTAGAATTGAATTTACACCCTGAAAGAAAAGGATGTTAACACATGTGAATGAAGGTTGCACTCGTCAAAAACAAGTAACAACAATGAGGGAAACAAAAACAAATCAGAGTTTTTTTCTGTTTAAGTTTTTTGCAGCAATTCTCAACACAAGAATGCATAATGGGTTGTTGACTAATAGGTAAAGACAAATTGAGTAAAAGTTAGTTTCAAAGTGAACACCCAAAATGCTAAGTGACTTCTGAATCTGCTGCATATTTATGAATGCGTGTGACAAGGAGTTCAGTTCAGTCAGGTAACATAATCGTATTTGTGGCATCGAGGTGTAAAAGGCATCGAGGTGTAAAATATTCGTTTTTAAGGGGGGGGAACCTTCGGATTGTTCAAAAATCATTGAAAATGGTATGATGGGGTTTTTTGGTCATATTATGCACAAATCTTTCCTGATTCCAGTGGTGCAATCCGTTTTCTGAACTTCCACAGGGTTTTGCAGTTACGGACTAAAATGCGAAGGCACCTAAATGAATTTTTACGCTGTCGCGTAATTTCGCGGTAAATTACGTCTTTCAAAAATGACCATTGCACAGAAAAGAAGCAAATTAGACAAAATTTGATCATTTTAGCCGAATCAGGAGCGTTTTTTTATATACGTATGCCAAATTTCAACCTTCCAAGTAGCTCATAGGCTGAGATATGGCACAAAAAAGTTCGACAATGCCAAAATAAGGTTTTCGAAGCTGAAAAAATCAACTCGTCGCAAATCTCCAATTTTCTCGGAACTCCGATTTTTCATGTTGGCAAACTTTCAAATGCAAATTCTCAGCTTGGGAACAACATAGAAGGTTAAAAATTGGCATACTTATGTAAAAAGTGTCCTGAATTGGCTAGAATGGTCAAAATCCGACTATCTTGTGGTGTTTCCATGATACAAGTCTATTTTCAAATTATGGAAGTAAAAATTTACCGCTTTTTAACACGATAAACATTAATTTGATTCTGGTGCAAAAGTGAAGTTAGGTATAAGTAGAGCAGTCTGAAAATGGTGAAAAGGAATTGTCACCGCCAAAACGAAATCAGCCATTTCAACCATCTTTTGTGATTTGTTTATCATTTCAATCAATTGAAAGGCAATTCTGGCAATGTGAATGGGCGATTTTCCACGAAATGTGAAAATTTCCACGAAATTCATTGATTTCCACGAAATATCTCCTTTTTTCACGATATACATGCGAAAACGTCGTGTTTTTCCTTTTTAAATTAGTGGCAAGCAGAGTGCACAAAAACATTTGAAATATAAAGCTTTCTTTTGCTCTTTTCTCAGTCTCTTCTTCAGTTTATTTACATCATTTTTCCAATGTATTGTTCCTGCAAAATTCAAAGCAATCACATTGTAAATGAAATGAAATGAAGCTCGATTATTAGCCGTCTGACGACGCATACGAGCTAGAAACGAATCGAACAGTCCTAGCAAGCTAGAATACCCTCCGACCATCCCATGTATGTTGTCGAAAGACGGCTTTAATCCTGTATCAGACAAGACCGCCAAGAATAACGTGGAACAGACAAACTAACCATATCATTCTGTGGATGCTTCTGTTGTGCTGCCTTCCTGAACCTGCTTGTTTATCTGATTTACTTCTCCTTTAGTCATAAACTCACCCATCATCATTTATAAGGACTATTGTATACCTCCTGCATGATTTAGTCAAACCTCTGTAGGAATGCTTTCTTACCTAACTTCCTAAACTCCCCTGAAATAAGAAGAGAGAAAAGAAAATTCCATTAGAATCAATCAACTAAAGAAACTTAACCCTGTTGAGTCTGCATCACAGCAGGAGGAAATCATCGAACAACTGGAACCATCAAACAAATGGCAGAATCTCTTTTCTTGGCATCAGAGGGCGGAGAGAGCTAATACCTCAGGATGTTCCCCCAGTCCGAGGTCCTGGTTGATGCGTTCACCCTTGATCTGTCTGAATCCATGTTCTCGCCTTAGTAATTTGATCATTCTTGCATCTGACCATCAATCTATCAGTCGACTTTGGTTATCGTCGACAAATATCAAAGCACCCAAGTGTACCAACTCGAGACTTGTCATAGTAACCTCCTCAGACTCATAGTAACCTCCTCAGACAAACACCAATCACATAATTGGGTTTTCTCTTGTTTTCAACAACTAGCGTGATATCAACAGCTCAGACCAGGGTCAAAAGGAGCGACAGTTCCCTCGCAGCTTACGTAACTTGATGTCTTCAGTATAACAAATTCCCTGACAGTAGCAAATAAGGCCGAAGTGCAACTCCCTATTGCGTACCTCCAGTCAGGGTCCCCAGCCCATGCGCAGCCCATCTTGTCAAATTAAATTGTTTCCAGTTAACAGATCGTGATCCATGAAAGTATCCTTCCCTCTGATTCCTCATCTGCTTCTGTAATATAAGGGCACTGGCCATACAGACTACCTCGTGAAGCACATAGCAATCTCAGATCAATTGGCACATCCTCTCTCGCCACTCGACCTTCCCACCAGGCCGCACCCGACATTTCTGGATGATCTCAGGCACCACGAGCACAACTCTGGCTCGCGCCCTTTGATGGTGTGGGACTCACTCACTCCCCATTTTTCCGGGCTTGTGACCGGCAACACTAGCGGAAAGCACGATCGTGACCCATAAACGGTCCCAACCATGCCCCCGCTAGTGCAGGCTGGGTTTCAAAGCAATCACATTGTAAAAATTACTGAAAATGTGTTTTTGACAGGTTCTAAAGTCTGTTCATTTTCAGAATGGTCCGAGCGCTTTTTGCAGGCAGGGATGTGCAAATTTGTGCAAAAATCTGAAATCTGAGATTTTGTGCTGCGGGCCTCAATTTTCGAAACTCTGTCGGTTTTCACCTCTCAATCTTTTGATAATTCTATTTTTCGGGTTTTTTTCAATTTTCTGTGACCACGATCTGTCTGGTTTGCTGGTCGTTCCCTCCTGGCTTTTGAAATGTGCACTTCTGGTGCAGCGCTGATCCGAAACTTCGCTGGCCCTCACTTTGCAATTTTTGGCTTGGCACCGACCTGCAATGGTGTGCGGCCCATCTGCTGTTTTGCCAACAACTCAGGCACACGCATTCATGTCTGGAAAATTTCAAAATCATGTTTTGGTTGCTTTTCCATCTGTGATATGCTTTGTCCAAGCAAACATGGGCCAAATGAGAATGAAAAAAATTTGCCCATGGCGAGACTCGAACCCACGATCTTGTGATCAAGTCCAACGCTCTACCACTGAACCACCGCGCTTTCGGGAATTTCCGTTCGAAAATAGCGCTTAAATGAAACAACTCCGATATTCAGGAAAGAATGTTTTTTTCATTTGGACACCACTGTCGTGCCCCCGCTCCCACCTTCGTTTTGCTGCGAGTTTTGGCGCGGACCATTCTGAAAATGAACGCACTTTAGCCTTTTTATTTCCACTGCCAAATAACGAAATTTTTGGACTTTTGAGCGAAATTTTCCAAAAATTACCACCATTTTCAACGTGCTCTAGGTATAAGGTTGCTGATCTTTCTAGCCAAATTCTAGATGAGTTTTGGTGACTTTGGTGCAAACTGGAGGTCTCTAGCTCTAATGGCTTAGGCGCTGCAGCGATCAAAAGTTTAGTCTACTTTTTGCATATAAATTGGCCACAGCTGCTGAACTAATAAATAACACCAGGGGTGTGAAATTGTGCACAGATGTGTTGACCCCAATATGTGTGCAAAGTTTGAACGAAATCGGTTGAAAAATAAAAAAAAATAAGCGCGAAGGTTCCCCCCCCCCCTTAAAGGATGTGCAGAAACTTGGAGAGGGTTGCTCATGGTGAAATTGATCTTCATTTGCTCATACAAGAAGATGGAACACGACAGGTTTCGCTGTCACGTGGGAAGCTTCTTCAAGATAAAAAAAAGATGATTTCAGGTGGTTTGAAATTCATGTCTTTTATTTCCCCGATATTGTTTTATTTCACGTCAATAAGCTTTCCGTGTGTGCGCAAAACCAGTCGTGTTCCATCTTTCGATTGAATGAGGCTCAATTTCGCCATGGTGATCAATCATTGTAACATGGAGATCACTCTTACTATGCGAGGTCAGTTCTTTTCTTCTTCATAGCAGTTTTGAACCCAGTTCGTATTGTCTGCTGACACGAATTTAGAAGCAGCGTAACTTGTTCCCCAACGACTGGAATGGCACAAAATGCACAAACCAGCGGTTGTAAAGAGATGTAATTTAAGAAGCCAAACAAGAGAATTCTTGCGGGGAAACATTGTTGGCACAAATGGCAAAAATAATGTCGTGGCAAAACAATTACAAAAAACAAAACTGGAACTTTGGAAGAGGAACCAATTATGTTCAAACACTCTGTCACTTTTCACACTTCAATGATCACAAGGTGTTACTTGCCGGAAGGAACAAACGAGAAATTTATCCATCTTCCAACAGCAGAAAATTCAAATGTTTGAGGAAAATGTGTATATCGCATGCATAACCATTTTGCTTTCCAACTAACTAGCGAATCAACTAATTTCACCAACCACCATACATTGTTTGTAACCAACAGGAAAATTATTTTGGATGATAAATGTCAAATTAAAATCATCATATCATCAAATGAAAATCATCATGCCAATCAAATAATCATGTATTCACAAACAACAAAAAAGTGTCAAGTTGGGGCATTTCCTTATTTGTCAGGCTTTTCCAGATTTCCCCATTTCTGCTGACTGCAAAAAATTTTTGCCTCCTGTTCAAATCTTGAATGTTTGGCTGTAAGTTCTCCCATTTTCAGCAATCATGATCATCTGATCGCCACTTTTCTCGAACGTTTTTTCAGAAGTGTGGCCTTGGCAATGAGTAACCTTTTTTCTGATCCTGGTTAACAAGATGGTATCACTACTCCTCAGTAGCAGATTTCAACAGTCAGCTTTCACCCTTGTCTCAAAACAAACCAGTCATGGTTTCTCCTGAATGATATTGTCATATCACGAGATTCAATAATAGCCTCCAACTTTATCCAACCGATTTTCTGGTTTATTTGCAATTTTTTTATCGGTCGTCCTCGTAAATATCTCAGCGTGATATGGTCGAGATGCTATGGTGCGATATCCCACTGAAACGAAATCTCAGTGGGATATCATTGCCATCATATCATATCAATGCCATGGGCAGATAAACCTGACATGGCATTTCCTTTGGGGCATTACCGATAATGACATTGGTATGGTCCGGGAAACCTGGCATGACATGGGCATGTCAGGTTTAATGCCCATGCCAACATCATAATCGGAAATGATATTGGCATGGGCATTTTGCCGATATGCTGAGCACATCGGCTAAATGCCTATGCCATGCCAGGTTTATCGGCCCACGATATCATTATTGGAATGCACTCAAATGACCATATCAGATTGAGATTTTTGCAAGGACAAAAAGAGTTCCAAGTTTTCAGAATCACAAACAGATTTTCTAAAAAGCATTTTATGATATACCTATCAATGCCACAACAAAAGTGGTGGTATGGTTGAAGCTGTAATGTCTGGAAAATTTGATCAACCATACGACTTACTTTTGTAATAATTTGCGTGAGCCGGTCATTCTGGCTTTTTTTGCAGAGGGGCAGCTTTGCCAGAGATCAAGGTGTTGGTCCTGACTTAGCTCGATCCCCTCAGTTCGAATGTTGATTCCTTTTTGATGCTAGATTTTCAACGGAAAGGTGTTTTAATGCAATTTTCTTTTTCAATAATTACATCAATGCCTATCGGTATCGGCATTTATCAGTCAAAGGCCGATACCGATACCATAATCGGTAATGCCCCACGCACAATCACATCAATGGAGTTAAAAAAGGCAAAACAGTCTTAAATTTCCAGAATCACAAAAATGACTTTCAGCAACAAAAATAAATTGCCAAAAAAGTTCAGGCACTGAATAAAAGATGATTGTTCTCCAGCTCTCAGTACAGGCACAGATGCAGATAAAAAAGAAGGAAGTCAAAAAAGTCAAGGCAGTGAATTAGAAAAGTGGACCGTACGTTCGTCGTTCAGCTTAGACTTGGCCATTCGTCCTGAATTAGAGAGTAATTTCTGCACTTCGGACAGGTCTTTTGCAAAGACAGCCAATTCTGAATGCACTGAAAAAGAACGGAAAATGGACAATTATGCTGAAGTGTGTCGGGAGCATCACTGTGCCATAATTCATGAAGAAAATCGAATATGCATGCAGTTTCCCAGTAGAATAATAACGAATGGAACACCCTGGTACCTGCAGGTGAAACGCAGGACATCTGATAGTTTAGGAAGATGTCTGCCCAATGCCTGGACTGCAGAAGACACTGATTTTTCATGGGACAGCACTTTTGCATTGCCCACAAACTGTAGCACCCACTTTGACATGAGAACGGTGCAGAAAAAGAATGTTTGAGCAGCCCAGGTGTTTTGCATCATTTTATTGCAAGTGACTAGACAACACGAATACATTGTGTCATCTGTTCGGACAAATCACCTGGTACAACTCCTGGATTCAGGCACACAACTCACACTGCGGGAGCTTGCCAGCCAAGGAGCACACTCAGTACAACCCAAGTCTTGCGTGTCTGGGATTTTCGGTCACCAGTCTATAGGCCATTTTTCTATTTCGAGGCCAATATCCCCAGTGGTACCTTCTTGCCATGCTCCAGGCTCGGATTGATTGTGCCAGTCAATATCTCATCTGTGTCGCACAAGGTGGCGGCCCAAAGACTGGGTCAAGCGTTTTTTATTCCGCTGCCAATGTGGCTGGAAAATATGGGAAATAAATAAATTGGAAAATGTCATTTTTCGCTTGGTTTCTTGTTTCCGGGGGAATTTTCCATTTAACAATTGCTCAAGTACTGGTCGCTGGCTAAGGGCCAGTAAAAAACAAATGAATGGGCCAAACACAGCTATACCAAAACTGGTGCCGCACCGGAGTGCAACAAACTGCAGATTTTTGCAAAACAGGATTAACGAACTTACAGCTCTGTGGAATGTGTGTTGACAATCCAGACTTTCCACCCGGCCAGTCTTCAACTGACTGAAGCAAATGCAGCACACCCCATCCATATCATCAGTGGTGGAACGAATTTTGGAGGTGAGCTCCTTGAACACGTTCTTAAAGGCAGAGACAACATTTTGCTGCGGCATTGCAGGAAGGATGGGAATGGCAGGTAAGACTAACGAGTTGTAGCTCTGATCACGCTCGAACGACTTGCGGCACTTCTGCATTTCGGCTTCAAAAGAATCTTGGCTACTTTGGATGTCTTTCAGTAAAGACTCCCAGATATCTAAAGATCCCTTCAGGTCTTTGCAGTAGACAGAACCTGGAATGCGAAGAAAAGATGCAAATCGGGTTCTCTCCAAATGGCATACAGTTCGCCAAAATGAAGTTCAACACTTTGCAGAATAGATGAAAGTCTGTTGGATTTGAATGGAAAGCACAAAGCACCAGATCCTGCAACTCCATGGCAAAGCTGTTCAAATTAGCATTGTGTGTGTGTCCATCACCATCTCCGATTCAAATCCCATTCCTCCCTGAACTTTCTCAACACCATCTTCACCGTACAAGGGCTCCCAGCGAAAGAACATTTTCAAGGTTTTCCGAAGGGTGTTTTCATGACTTTCTCAAGCAAGTTGCACCCATGATGAGCACCCCAGTTGCCACAGGCAAAGAAAGTAGGTTGCTGCAGTGGCGTGGCGCTCCCAGCTGGGTGCTGAGGGACTGACCTTCTGACAGGAGGTTTGGGAGACACTGGTCCCTCAAATGCCAAAGCCATCCAACAGGCTCCGCGAATTCAAAAATTTGCCAAATTCATTTTTTTATCAAGGTTTCAATGTCCACTTTTGGAAATCTATGTTTTTGCAGGGTTCAAGGTTCCCCTGAGAATTTTGACATTATGCCACTGGACGTTTCCCACTTCCCGACAGATAACCGTTTTTGTGGCACAAAATTCCTCGAAAACGAATCTCATAACATCAGATAACAAGACTATCAAGACTATTCAGGCACCGAGACCATCAAGGCTCAGCACAAAGACCATCAACATTCAGGCACCATGAGTACCATGACCACTTTCAGGCACGAAGACCATCAACATTCAGGCACCATGACCACCGACTTTCAGGCACGAAGACCATCAACATTCAGGCACCATGACCATCGACTTCAGGCACGAAGACCACCAACATTCAGGCACGAAGACCATCAACATTCAGGTACCATGAGTACCATGACCATCGACTTTCAGGCATGAAGACCATCAACATTCAGGCACCGTGAGTACCATGACCATCGACTTTCAGGCACGAAGACCATCAACATTTAGGTACCATGACTATCAACTCTCAGGCACGAAAATCATCAACATTCAGAAACCATGCGTACCATGACCACCGACTTTCAGGCATGAAGACCATCAACATTCAGGCACCGTGAGTACCATGACCATCAACTTTCAAGCACGAAGACCATCAACATTTAGGTACCGTGACCATCGACTTTAAGGCACGAAGACCATCAACATTCAGACACCATGAGTACCATGACCACCAACTTTCAGGCACGAAGACCATCAACATTCAGGTACCTACCATGACTATCGACTCTCAGGCATGAAGACCATCAACATTCAGGCACCATGAGTACCATGACCACCGACTTTCAGGCACGAAGACCATCAGCATTCAGGCACCATGAGCACCATGACCACCGACTTTCAGGCATGAAGACCATCAACATTCAGGCACCATGAGCACCATGACCATCGACTTTCAGGCACGAAGACCATCAACATTTAGGTACCATGACTATCAACTCTCTGCTCAGGCACGAAAATCATCAACATTCACACACCATGAGTACCATGACCATCGACTTTCAGGCACGAAGACCATCAACTCAACATTCAGGCACCATGAGTACCATGACCATCGACTTTCAGGCACGAAGACCATCAACTCAACATTCAGGCACCATGAGTACCATGACCATCGACTTTCAGGCACGAAGACCATCAACATTTAGGTACCATGACTATCAACTCTCAGGCACGAAAATCATCAACATTCAGACACCATGAGTACCATGACCATAGACTTTCAGGCACGAAGACCATCAACAGTCAGGCACCATGAGTACCATGACCACCGACTTTCAGGCACGAAGACCATCAACATTCAGGCACCATGAGTACCATGACCATCGACTTTCAGGCACGAAGACCATCAACATTTAGGTACCATGACTATCAACTCTCAGGCACGAAAATAAAATCATCAGTATTCAGACACCATGAGTACCATGACCACCGACTTTCAGGCACGAAGACCATCAAGATTCAGGCACCATGAGTACCATGACCACCGACTTTCAGGCACGAAGACCATCAACATTCAGACACCATGAGTACCATGACCACCAACTTTCAAGCACGAAGACCGTCAAGATTCAGGCACCATGAGTACCATGGCCATCGACTTTCAGGCATGAAGACCATCAACATTCAGGCACCATGAGTACCATGACCACCGACTTTCAGGCATGAAGACCATCAACATTCAGACACCATGAGTACCATGACCACCGACTTTCAAGCACGAAGACCGTCAAGATTCAGGCACCATGAGTACCATGGCCATCGACTTTCAGACACGAAGACCGTCAACATTCAGGCACCATGTGTACCATGGCCATCGACTTTCAGGCATGAAGACCATCAACATTCAGGCACCATGAGTACCATGACCACCGACTTTCAGGCATGAAGACCACAACATTCAGACACCATG
>JASGXE010016071.1:0-11392 GCA_030068105.1 Sinentomon sp. SZTP_YWyxl | reverse complement strand
AGCCAGGTTGTAACATTTTTGGGAAAGTGACGAGAAATTGGGACGGCATTAACTATTTTAAAGGTCCACTGTGACCTGGAGAAACACATGAGCAAAATCTACTCGATTAAATGTCGGCACTTGGAAACCATTCGCAATTGAAAAGAAACACTGAGTTCATTAACGAGTAACTGTTACTTTCCAGAGTTGAGAAATGTTATCACAACACCGAACCCCGGAGATGGCAAGCTTTTTGAGCAAAATCTACCCGATTAAATGTCGGCACTTGGAAAGGAATCGAAATTGAAAAGAAACACTGAGTTCATTAACGAGTAACTGTTGCTTTCCAGAGCTGAGAAATGTCATCACAACACCGAACCCCGGAGATGGCAAGCTTTTTGAGCAAAATCTACCCGATTAAATGTCGGCACTTGGAAACCATTCGCAATTGAAAAGAAACACTGAGTTCATTAACGAGTAACTGTTGCTTTCCAGAGTTGAGAAATGTTATCACAACACCGAACCCCGGAGATGGCAAGCTTTTTGAGCAAAATCTACCCGATTATTTATTTATTTATTTTAAATTTAATTTGCATGGACGCAGTCCAGCGCAAATTAACAGACATGTAGACAGCTTTACAGCCTAGTCATAAAATTGACCAGGTTAAATGTCGGCACTTGGAAACGAATCGAAATTGAAAAGAAACACTGAGTTCATTAACGAGTAACTGTTGCTTTCCAGAGCTGAGAAATGTTATCACAACACCGAACCCCGGAGATGGCAAGCTTTTTGAGCAAAATCTACCCGACTAAATGTCGGCACTTGGAAACGAATCGAAATTGAAAAGAAACACCGAGGTCATTAACGAGTAACTGTTGCTTTCCAGAGCTGAGAAATGTTATCACAACACCGAACCCCGGAGATGGCAAGCTTTTTGAGCAAAATCTACCCGATTAAATGTCGGCACTTGGAAACGAATCGAAATTGAAAAGAAACACTGAGTTCATTAACGAGTAACTGTTGCTTTCCAGAGCTGAGAAATGTTATCCCAACACCGAACCCCGGAGATGGCAAGCATTTTGAGCAAAATCTACCCGATTAAATGTCGGCACTTGGAAACGAATCGAAATTGAAAAGAAACACTGAGTTCATTAACGAGTAACTGTTGCTTTCCAGAGCTGAGAAATGTTATCACAACACCGAACCCCAGAGATGGCAACATTTTGAGCAAAATCTACCCGATTAAATGTCGGCACTTGGAAACGAATCGAAATTGAAAAGAAACACTGAGTTCATTAACGAGTAACTGTTGCTTTCCAGAGCTGAGAAATGTTATCACAACACCGAACCCCGGAGATGGCAAGCTTTTTGAGCAAAATCTACCCGATTAAATGTCGGCACTTGGAAACGAATCGAAATTGAAAAGAAACACTGAGTTCATTAACGAGTAACTGTTGCTTTCCAGAGCTGAGAAATGTTATCACAACACCGAACCCCGGAGATGGCAAGCTTTTTGAGCAAAATCTACCCGATTAAATGTCGGCACTTGGAAACGAATCGAAATTGAAAAGAAACACCGAGGTCATTAACGAATAACTGTTTCTTTCCAGAGCTGAGAAATCTTATCACAACACCGAACCCCAGAGATGGTGAGCTTTTTGACTTGGCTGTATACTGTCTGCAGGATTTTGTCAATCAGCCTGACAATGATCATCCCAACATTGTTCAAGCGATATTGGAACTGTGTTTTCCGGACGAATCTGCTCGGCAACGGGAAGCCAAGAAATTGTTGATGGAAATCCAAACGTTTGACGAATCCAATTCGGACGTGTCGAGAGTGCAGGCGACAACAAAGTCCCTGATGGAAAAGATTCGACTGGTCAGAACAGGTGAGAACCATTCGAATAAATCGCAACACTTTCATTTGGAATCAAAATGAATATCATATTTCGATGAGACACCTGCGATTGCTTTTCAGCTGTGGCAGGGAATGAGTTTTTGGCTTGAGGTGTTTTTATGGTTTTTTTGAGGATTTAGTCGTGGCTGCAGGACATTCCAGGTCGCGGTTTTTCAAACCACGCAGCGACATTGGATGGCAGAATGCTCGGTTGGGGCACTGTTTTCGCAATAAAGCCTATAAAGCTATCTGAACCTGACCTAACCCTGTTCCCTGTGGGAAAAAACAACACTCGGTGGGGACCCCGCTCCGCCATCTAAAGTCGCGGCAGGGTTTGTAAACTGGCTTCCGGGTCAGAGCTGTCAAATGCTCCTGCACCCACGCAGCTGCAGGGCGACTTCACAACGATCCACACCGTACAGCACAGGCCCCTGTCAACATAATCAGCAGTACCATTCAAATAAACGTAAATGGCGGTTGATAGCCAGGTGTTATTGTCACAAGTCAAGTCTCTATCTTGGACATGGAGCTGTATGTTCTTTAACGTGCGCAGTGTGATGCTATGCACACGGTACCTCTGATGTCCGTTCCGTCGACTACGAGGGACTTGGCCACAAGTCCCTCTTTTCATCAGCCAAATCGCGGGTACAAGGGTGGTATCCCATCAAAGTCCCCTCCTGGACACAGCTCGCTTTACATCGGCGTGACCATGGGTACCGGTGCAATCCATGCGGTGTCTAGCACAACTTACAGAACATGCCAGTGTTTTGTTAGGAGTTTCAATACAATTTCAATCTGAATTTTGAGTGAATTTTCATTTACAGGTATGGAAGACACTATCAGTACTTCGATCAAAGTTCCAGGGGGCAGTGGAACTTTATCCGCGGCTGTCGTGGAAGCTGTCGTGGACGTGTTGATCTCGAAGGGCTTCAGAGGATACAATGAGGATGCAAATGGCAGCGATCGCATTATATCAGATGTAGCGGAAACTTTTCAGCGTGCTCTGTCCGTTGTCTCAGATAGCGAAAAGCTCAAGAATGCGTTGAACTGTAGGAAACTTGTTTCAAAACCAGGGCTTGTCCTTGGGTCGGATGAGAGTTCTGTCAATGGGAAAGTTGGTTTCGACACAGAAATTGAGTTCAAGAAAAACGGCGAGGACATCGCCGAAGCATTGCTCATATTGTGCAAAGCCTGCCAAGGGAATTACAACAGTAAGTGACTTTGTAGTTGACTATTGCAGGTGATTGCAAAAAATGTACATTCGTGAGAAATAAAAACAATGCGAATTTTTGCCAGTACAGACTTCAATATCTTTTCATCGTAGCTCTAATTTAACGGAAAAATCTACATACTTTTTATATCGATAAGGGGGGTAATATGCAGGGTGTCTGTACATGGTGTCCCGTAAATTAACCAACCGAAATATCGGAACAGATTCCCCATGACCATACAAATCGAACTTAATCGGGGGAAAACGTGATCCGACCCCCCAACCCCCCCCCCCAAAATGGACCCTTTTGGGGTATTCATGTGGGAGGTAAGATTTCATCGTTAGACCTGTGAAATTTTCAGGGCAGGTTCTATGAAACGAGTAGAATAAAAAATTTCAGTTACGAAAAACCGTCCGAGCTTGCAATTCCACGCAGTGTCCCCCAAACAAATCGAAAAAAGCCTAATTTGGGGTTGTTTTGGAGAAACTGAGATATGGAGATTGGGGGTCGTCCCTTAAAAGGCATTTTTCGGAGGCAGATACCCAAGGATACACGGAACAAAAATGTTCAGTGGAAAAAAGTCCTACGATTCTTCATTTCCAAGCAATAGCTACTCAAAAACCGCTAAAAAGCTTGTCGTTCTCAGCGGGTTACGACTGTTACCGTGGGGTGATCCAGTGCGGATTAGCGCTAATCCGAGGTTGCGAATTAAATTTTCGCCATTTACTTCAATGTAAAAAAATTACTCTGCAACCTCGGAGTAGCGCTAATCCGCACTGGGTCACCCCACGGTTACCATGGTAACACACAATATTACCATGGTAACAGGTGTAACTCCCTGATAACGAGAATCTCTTTAACGGTTTTTGAGTGGATACTGCGAGGAAATGAAGGGTCGTAGGACTTTTTCCACAGAACATTTTTTGTTCCGCGGATCCTTGTGAATCTGCAGAAGGAAATGGCATATCTCAGTTTCCCCAAAACAACCGCAAATTATAGGCTTTTTTGGATTTTTTGGGGGTCACTGCGTGGAATTGGAGGCTCGGAGGTTGTTCATCTCTGAACTTTTTTTCGTTTTACCCGTTTCATAGAACCTGTCCTGAAAATTTGACAGTTCTACGATGAAATCTCACCTCCCCCATGAATACCACAGAAGGTCCATTTTGGGGTGTTTTGGGAGGACATAACTCAGTAATGGGGGTCGTATCACTTTTTTCCCCCGATGAAGTTCGATTTGTATGGTCTGGAGAATCTATTGTGAAATTTCGGTGGTTAATTTACGGGACACGCTGAATATAACCTATCTAAGGGGGTTTGATAAAAATAGATTAGGGGGTTTGTATTGTTATCAGTATTGGCCCAGTGTGGTGCAATGGTACGTGCTCCCTATGGGCATAAAATCGGTAGCCCAACACCAATGAAACCGTTGAGAATTTTTATTTGCAGACTAAACTGCATGTGCTATTCTTTTTTGTACACACATCCGGGTCGATTTCCGCAGTTCAATAAAGGTGAGCATTGCCTAAGACAGCGATTCCCAAGCTTTTTCTGGGCATGCACCCCCACATCGTCAACGATATGCTAGACGGACCCCCATATAGTGTAAATGTTCAGTCAAGTAAAACAATGTTACCAAAACAGACAGAATTTATGTGAGACATGAGTGCACTTGCCAAAATGCATGACCAAGATGCAAAAAACAAATGCAAGAGGATTGTGTGCGTTTTATTTTTTTAATTTGTTCGTCAGTGAGCTGTTAGGAGTTAGTGCATTCCAGGGCCATTCTCGGACCCCTGGTTCTCTGTCCGCGTAACCCCAGGGGTCCGCGGACAACAGTTTGGGAACCACTGGCCTAAGAATCTCTCGTGCGGTCTTTTTGTCTCTATTTCCGTAGTGTTAAATGATGGTGAGTATCCTGTGGTTTGCAAACATGTGGTGATTAAGAAATTATTTTTTAAATATTTCTAAAATACCGTGAGCTTGTATTAGATCTCTTAGCGTTTGCGAAACTAGTTCAAGCATAAAATAAATGGCAAACGGTTACAAATTGGCAAAAAAGCTGGCGGATAAGTCGGCGATTCGCAACGTTGTGAAATCTGAATCCAGTACACGAGAAGAAAAAAAAATGTCTGGGTTTGGTGTTATCCAAATAATGGACAGTGCACATTTTTATTCTGTTGAGTTAGCCATAGTTTTTGAGTATGGCATCACATCAAACATTAGTTATACACAAAACATTTGTTATACACCATGCACGTAAGTGGGCTCCTTTCCGCTCTACTCTTGGTTCAAATAATTTTGAGTGATGGCATCACTTCAACGTAGTTACACCATGCACGTAAGTGGGCTCATTTCGGCTCTACTCTTCTTGGTTGAAATAATTTTGAGTATGGCATCACTTCACCGTGGTTACACCATGCACGTAAGTGGGCTCATTTCCGCTCTACTCTTCTTGGTTAAAATAATTTTGAGTATGGCATCACTTCACCGTAGTTCCACCATGCACGTCTTCAACGTTGTTCCACCATGCACGTAAGTGGGCTCATTTCCGCTCTACTCTTCTTGGTCCAAATAATTTTGAGTATGGCATCACTTCACCGCAGTTCCACCATGCACGTAAGTGGGCTCATTTCCGCTCTACTCTTCTTGGTTGAAATAATTTTGAGTATGGCATCACTTCACCGTAGTTCCACCATGCACGTAAGTGGGCTCATTTCCGCTCTACTCTTCTTGGTTCAAATGATTTTGGCGGGCATTGGAGATTTATTCGGTGGCATTGGAAATTTCGTATGTTTCACAAATCGGGCCGAAATGAAATTCCAGACAATGGGCCGATTTTTTAAACGAAGCCCAACTTTTACGCCGCGGGTTCTTTTCTTTTTGTGTACAAAATTGCATACAAAAATAAAATAATCCGCGGCCAAAAAGATGGGCTCCGTTTAAAAAATCGGCCCAATGTATAGTTCCGCCAAACCAAGATTG
The DNA here is from genome assembly GCA_030068105.1 of Sinentomon sp. SZTP_YWyxl. Classification (NCBI taxonomy): domain Eukaryota; kingdom Metazoa; phylum Arthropoda; class Protura; order Sinentomata; family Sinentomidae; genus Sinentomon; species Sinentomon sp. SZTP_YWyxl. The sequence goes on along the minus strand of JASGXE010016071.1, from coordinate 5,322 downwards.
AAATTTTACAAATTAGAAATTGCATCAAGTGTCCTCTTATTTGGGGGAAATTCAGGCGGGGTGCAGGGCCAACCTTATGTCATGTGAGAAAGCTCACATGACATCAGGTTGGCCCTGCACCCCGCCTGAATTTCCCCCGAATAAGATAAGAGGAAACTTGATGCAATTTCTAATTTGTAAAATTTCAATCTTGGTTTGGCGGAACTTTACTCAATCCCTCTCAGACTGAGTCGCAATATAAGTTTCTTACACATGATCAATTTGCATTTTACCCATTGATAGGGTTTCAGAAACTGTTCAAAAACTCGTCAACGATAGCGGCGATCTTTACCTATATGGAGAACCCTGATAAATCAAGCGGCGTTGTTGCTGAATGCATCTGCGCTCTGCCAATATGCATTCAGGATCAAATTAGCATGAAAAGCGAGATAGGATATTTGGAGAAGAAGAATAACACGCTCAAATTCAATGCAATCAAAGCCGTTGTAATCATGAATGGTCTTGTGAAGAGGCACAGTAAGAAGTCATTTCTTTTTCCTGATTTACCGGAAAGTAGAGGGTCGCCTGAAACTCGGTGGCTTCCAGCCAGCATTTGTGCGCTGTTTTTTTTTTTTGTTTTTTTTTTACTTTAAGGCTTACAATCGGTGCACATGCTTGCCCTGTGGTCGTCTACCTTTTGCCAATGAGAGAGCTCGGCTAGTTTGTTTTTAGTTATCATTTTTACGAATAATTGCTTGACTGACTGCTGGCTGCTCGAGTTTTCAAGGTTGGGTCAGCAGCACCTAGCTTCAGTACTGGGTAGTCCAGTTTTTTTTTTATCTAGCAGTGGCTTCTTCTGCTGGGGTTCTGCTGCTCATGAACACTACAGGAAGTAGATAGCAGCTTCTGAGCTTGGTATTTGCGGAGGCATGGGCACTATCAGAAAAGCTCTGGTATGGTGCAGCTGGCATATAACTTACGTGTCTGGATGGCGGATGAATTGTCCAGTCAAACACGACGCTCGAATATGGCCCTATAAAAAAGAGCGACCCTGCACCGCGCCTGCAATGATCGCTTTCCAAGCAGCCGAATTGGAATGGCAGCAAAGTTTACAAAATAAAAGACGCTGATAAATCGTGCAAATATTCATGCAGCATGTGCACGATATAAAAAAGGAACTGTATTGCCGGCCTGCGCCGAGTGCAAGCCACCGGAGAGCTATACCATAGTCAAAAGCATAGTTTGGTATTACAATGTCCGACATCAAAATGGCGAGCTTACCCAACGAAAGACGAAGAAAAAGGGTATGCCGATTTTTGCGCCAGGAGATACAAGACAGGCTCATGCACCTGATTGGCCAGAAGTTCCGGCATTTCCCGAGGCAGTTCCAGGACGACCCAAGAAAAGTGCATAGAAAAGGCCCATGTCGTTTTTGTTTCTGTCGTTGCAGGAAACTTTCTTTAAAACAATGTTAGTTGGACTCTACACGCTGTTCCAAACGTTGGTGGAGATTGTTCAACAGAGGTCAAAGGGTTCAAGATCAAGATCAAAGGGACACTCTGTTCGCGGTGTCTGGGACGACACCTCGAACAGATTCGATGATTTTCGTTTTTGGGTCGATGGATATGCTAGGACAGTTAACGTTCTGTCGACGATATCCTGATATGAAGTCTTGGAGGGGAGAGTTGCCCTCTCTGGTAATAAGGTCTCCAAGCAAGTGTCGCACAGGCAATTATCGCACGTTTAATCCAGGGCGTCATTTGAGGTTTTCACAGGTAAATGTCTTCTGCGGAAAGGTCTGGCCGTCGACGTAGCCGCGGGGTCAGGAGTGGAGACCGGGAAAAGTCGAGACATTTTTTTTATTTTGGGTTCCTTGTGCTTGCAATACGTGTGTTCCGGGGTTAAATTTCCGCAAGGGCAAGCTGACGCAACATAGATTTGGAAATCCTCTTTTTTCAAGAAGATCCGCCAGATGGTTATTTCACTGAAAAGAATCTTATAAACCCACTGCTCATGAACGTCCCTGATGAAATTTATGCAAACCTAATCAGAAGTATGTATATCATTGCTGGATTTCCTGGATGACCACACTCTAAACACGAAGTTCAGTTTGGAACACCACATTCTAACATGGGCTTAGATAGGAAGTGTTCTTTTAAGAAAATTTATGGAACGTTTGGTGTGTTCTTGGAACACACTGAGTGTTCCAAATCTGTGACATTCTTGTCACAGATTTGGAACACAAGTGTTCCATAAATGTTCTTAAGAGAACACTTCCTATCTAACCCATGTTAAAAAGTGTTCCAAACTGAACTTTGTGTTCAGAGTAATGCGCATATAGAACCCAAAAACATAGTTTTAAATGTCTTTTCCCAATCCGTTTCGGGAGTTGAATTCTCTCCCCAAACTCTTCTGTGTTTTCCAACACGTAATTGGAAAAATTCTGACAACACTACCAAATGATGTCGACATATGTATAAAAGTGGCTTACAAGTGTGTTGTTATTAATTGATGAAAATATCATTCTAAATGTTTTGAAATCTGTGGTGCTGGATTCAATGGTTGGTGATAATCATTCATTTTAACATATCTGCCAAATATGTGTGTCGTAAAGTGCGCTAAAATGGCAAGCAGAAAAATATCGCGGAAAATAATGATATTATTTTACTGCATGTTATGCCGCAATAATGATGCAGAAAATTTCCACCGCAAATATGATGGAAAAATCTCAGCCGCAAAACTGATGCAGAAAATTTCCGCCGCAAAAATGATGCAGAAAATATCCGCCCCAAAATTATGCAGAAAATATCCGTCGACTGCGGTGGTTTTTTGCAGCATTTTGTGTGCTCTTCCCAATTCGTTTTCTGTTTTCTTCAGGAGAATGACAATTTTTTCCTATCATATATTTTAGATATCCCATCAATCATATTTTACGAAATATATTTTAGATTCAAGTGATTTGAAAAACATGACCGGATGGTCAGAATCACCGTGGGATATCATTGAGCCCCTGTTGGAATATCTACGACCCGACATATTCTGGAATGAAAATGCATCGGCCGAGTCAACGCAGGATCTAATCGGAAGACTTCTGAAGGGAAACTTAACGGAAAATCAAATGGCTGTGTTGGCAGATCAGAACATTGCTAAGGGAAGTGCACGCACTTCAGCCGATGATGTACTGGACGCAGCGTTTATCGTCCTCGACGCGGAATATGGAGGAGGTAAGATTACCATTTTATCCTGCACCTATGGGACACTATCGAACAATAAATAATGTGTCAATAAGATAAAATGAAATAAATTTAACAAAAATGTAATAAAATAAAAATAAGATAATTATAAAAAAAATAAAAATAAAAAAATAAAGATAAAAACAAACAAAAAATAAAAAAATAAAAATAAAAAAATAAAAAAATAAAAAAATTAATAAAAAAAATAAAAAATAAATAAATAGAATAATGGGCAATAAAATTTCAAAAGCTGAAATCTCTTTCAGAATATTTTTTGCTCCTTCGACATTGTGATGGTCTTGAACACTTAGGGGAACCGCGATAAAAACGGGACCATCAAGGCGTGCAACCGCCCGAGCGCTACATGATAGACCGTGTCAAATGAAATTTGCCATACGTTGTGAACAAAATGCTTTTCGCACAGGTTTTGTTTCGGTTCATTCCACTGATTAATAAAAAAAATTGAAAACGATTTTCTCACATAAAGGTTAAATATTGTACCCCAGGACGGTACAAGCCGCGACCATTTGTCGCGTCTTGTACCTTCGGGACGCAACCCAGTTTGGCAGATTTTCCAATATTGGATTTGGGGCCTACGCAGAACTGTTTTGAATGCAAAAGAACAACAGAGGTGAACGTTTTGTGGAAAAAGCTCATTTAAACGAAATCGTTGGGGTAAGACGGGACCCACAGCGTTTTGGGGACCCATTTAGCCCCCCACAGATGCAAAACATATCGACTTGTTCCAAACATCGCAGCACCAAATGCCAGAATTTGCAGTTATTTTGTGAAAAACCAACCACATTGCACTGCCCATGAATTCATATTTGAAGAACAATATGCGACCAAGCGTGTTCAACTCGACTCTGCCTGCTTCTTCTCGTGTAGCAGAGCTGCGTGGCATCGGTCTCTCTCACCCCGTCCTTCTCATGGGCGCTGTCGCTGCGGACAGGAGAGCGCGCTCTTTGAATGGATCCAGACTGGAGAATGGCAAAGCGGCAACGAAAATTGCTTGTAACTTTCGAAGTTTTGTTCCAAAATCCATGAAACTTGTCCAGGAGGCCCAAACACTTTCCGCTGCTTCATGGAGAATTCAGCCTTTGGCCGCGTTTGAACAAAGGCTGCGGCTGCGGAGCCGAGCTGATGCCCTGTTCGCACTATGCTGACGTGGGACTCAAAATGAGGCTGGAGAGTGCGACGTGAAAAGAGTGCCGTGGCCTCGAAAATCAGAAATGTTTGATTTTCGACGGCAGAGCCGATTTCAGCCTGCCGTCGAAAATCAAACATGTTTGATTTTCGACGTCGCAGTCGACTTGACGACTTCCTGTGTGCCGATGAGAAGAAGGCCTTCTTCTTTCAAATAATGAAGGAAGAGGCAGACAACTGGACCGAGTTTTGTAAAATCTCTGCCTGCATAGATGCAGGATGCAGTTTGTTTCTGTTTTCATTTGCCGATGTTTCCAGATTGGTTGGCGGTTTTTCGAGTTCGCCTTGTTTCTGCCATTTCGCTTGGTTTTGCCACTTTCTGTAAAACGCGCATAGTTTTCCAAGTCTATGTTGGAACCAGATCCCTTTTGCAAAATGAACCCATTCCCCTGCAGCAATGTGACCCAATTCCCAGAATGAACCCTCCCTCTTGCAAAATAACCCAAAATCCGCAATGATCCCTTTGTCAATTTTGCTCTTCGCAGCAGCACCATTTTGTTTTCCATATGCCTCATTTCTGATTTTCAGTTTTTTGTATCGGAAATGAAAAAGAGGCGTTTCTCTCTTGATTTGGATGAATTCGATGAGCATGACTGTTCCTTCATTTTGAGACGCGAGATTTTTGTCATCGGGGAGACGAATAATGGGGGAAAATGGTGGGGGCACGATCCCCTTAAATTTACACAATGAAAAGTTGAAGGGATGGGAATAGCAATGGACCGCCCGGCGCTATGGCTTGCCAAAGAGGTCATGCGATTGCGCAACATACCTGCAATAAACAACAAAAATTTGCACGTTTCTGGAAGTTTCTCAACTGGTAAAAATTTAAAGACCATATTGGTACACACCTGCGCACGCACAAATTTGATTGGTGGCCATTCATGGCGTGATGGGTGGATGGGCA
>JASGXE010016070.1:0-11424 GCA_030068105.1 Sinentomon sp. SZTP_YWyxl | reverse complement strand
GGTTCATCTTGCGCCAAAGTTTTCGGTGATGTGCGCTTTGATCGTGAATTTGAAGTTCATGGTTTTGACAACGTGTAAGTTCGCTATACAGTACGTTTGTTATAACGTGCACGTGCTGCATGATTTTTACGCGCTTTATCAGCGTCTTCAATTTTGCCACCTTTGCTGCCATTTCGGCTGCTGAAAGGTGGTTCATTGCAGGCGCGGTGCAGGGTGCGCTTTCTTTTTGTTGGCGATATTCAAGCGTTGCATAAATGCTAGTTTTTAGCCGTTTTAAAACAGCGATTCTGCTAATTCCCATAGAAGAACCTGCCAGGTCTTGGATATAAGAGCGCAGATTGTTCTAAAGTGTGGCAAGCACACAACGTTCATTGTCGTCATCAGCGGCACTTCTTGCACCGCCTGGCCTAGGAAGGTCGCTTGAATTACCCACGGCTACCAACTTTCGATAGTTCCGTATGACAGTTGTCCGATGCGGCTCAAGTCGTCGAAAATGCCTCCAATGGAACAAAGCTGCATCGCTCATCGACCAACCTCGAGACATTTTGGCCCCGAAGGTCGAAAGCAACGCATCTTCGACTCCCATGCTTTCCGGCCCTGTACCTATTCCTGCGAGAATATCCCAAGCCTCCGCTAACACCAAGCTCGTAAGCTTCCGCCCACTTCCTGCAGTGTTCATGATCATGATCACCAGAAAAAGCTATACTGATAAAAAGCTGGACCACCCAGTACTGAGGATGGGTCCTGTTCGCTTTACCTTGAAAACTTGAGCAGCCAGCAGTCAGGCAAGCAATTAAATTAAAAAATGATAACGAAAAACAGACGAGCCGAGCTCTCTCATTGGCAAAAGGTGGACGACCAGTGGTCAAGCATGTGCACCGATTTTCAGCCTTACAGTATAGGTATCTAACTAAGTATGTTACTTTAAAAAGGGTAAGTTGAAAGGAACTGAGGTCGATCACTCAATGCGCCAACAACCATTGCTTTTCGATTCTATCCTGAAGAGATAGGGAAAGAAAGGGGGAGAGATATGATAGAGATGATGTCCTTCGGTAGTTCCTGTGAAAAACAAAAAATGATATGCCGGTCAAAGCAGCCGGAAGGAAACAGATAAACGTGGAAAACGAGAAAACGCAAAACATGAAAAAGGGACAAATAGCATTTTCTCTCAGATATCGAGAAAAGCGCTTCAAAAAGTTTAACAATTCAACAACTTTTTTTCGGATTTCCAGCAAATGTCGGCAAGTGACATAAAAAAAAAAACGAATAAAAAATCACAGAGCATTGCAAATGTTTAAAAAGGAGGAAGCTACTAACCTCCAAACAGGACTAACCTCATCATGTCGACTGCAATTCAATTAAGAAAACGGCATGACCCAGCGACATCAGGATCGAAGAAATCAAAAGTTAACAAACAGTATTGCAAATAATATGTTTCGACTCAATCAATAAAACGGCTTAGTACCAGCGACAGCAAGATCCAATCGACAAACTGGCAGCAAGGGAAGGGATTGAAGTTGAACTCCATATCCCTGCCAGCGTTATGGTTGAAACCAGCAGCTGGCTTCATGAACTGGCCAGCTGATCGGCTTGCGGCTGCAGTTGGGAGATAACCGCATCCCTGCGCCCCCTGATTGTTCAATTCATGCGGCACCTCCTTTGCCCCGTTCCCTGCACATGACCCCTTCACCCATAAACGAATATACCAACCTCTGATCCGTATAACTGACGTCGCTCCACTCGGCATGTGGTAGCATACCGAATTTTCTTTTTGACCTGCCGTGGCAACACCAAATACTCAAGACGCTTCCCGGCTTGAAGACTCCCGCCGTCACTGTAGCCGCCGACATATACCTGCCAACCCTACCAGTAGAATCAAAGAGAACATTTTCAAGAGTCACTGCCACCAGTCGGTGCGGGTGATTTCTGGTCCCATGTAAATGGCCGTGAAGAAAATTGATCACATCCTTTGGCTATTTTGAACCTGGGCACAAGCTGGCGTTTTTAACTAAATTTGGGTCAAAGAAGCCAAATGGGCCCAAAATTTGATTCTTTATTCTGTGATCCCAGGGTTTGGGTCAACCGGTGACCCAGCTCTTTGGAGAGTGTAGGAAAGATATTTTCACGCAGACATATCTTCTGCGAGATTAGCAGGAAGCTGTTAAGGCAGGTTCTGCCAAAAGACAATTTGGACCTCGCTGTAAGCACACATTATGTCGATTGCATTGTATAAAAGGGTAATAAACGAGGTCATTTTTGTTGAAATATTCGCAAAGTTTTAGCGTAAAAGTGAGAAAGAGGATTGTTTTTGAATCAGTTGATTTTTAAATAAAAATTGACATTTTGTTTAATTTTTCGGTGACTTTAACGGGAAAGGGCATGGAAAGTTTTCAAAGATGGTAATTGAATCAACAATATTAGCGACAAGTCTAGCTGTTTTTGCTTTATTCATGTTACGTGTTTTAATTTCACGAAGAATTCAAAATAACAGGGTGGCAATAAAGTGCAATTTCTGTATACGCAACAAGAAATATCCTCATTTTACGTAAATCTGACTCTTGAAATGATGCTATTTTACAGGATATACCTTATTTGTTTCGAGAAGTGATTGGTAGTCGACAAATATGAGGCTATCCGGAGGATTACTGGTTCAGCTGGTGATGATGAACTTCATTCAGGATGCAGCAGGCCATTGGATGGATGACTTTCTGCATCTTTTAAATCCTGGAATGGGCGCGAAGGTTATCGACGCACTCGGGGATATTCTGAAGGAGCGCCTTCGAGGGCGTGATGACAGGCTAAAGGAATTGAAGAATGGTTTAAATGAGGAGAGTGTAAAAACGTTAAATGACCACGTACAATATCTCCTCACGTTGTACAAAGGGAATCCTGTTTTAACAGATACCCGCGTACTCAGCGATGATTTAATACGTGGAGACGTTAAGAGGAAACGGTTCAAGCAACTGCTTTTAGATCTGATTCAAAATCCGGCGAAGGAAAGGTGGAGAAAGGGTAAGCTAACTGGTACTAGCAAACCTGAGCAAACGCATCGGCCTGTGCACCAGCAAGAGAAGAAATGGTCATGAACGAGATATAAGAGATTTCTGTTTACAAATAATTTTCTAAAGAAATAGTCATGAACGAGATAAAAGAGATTTCTTGTATATATTTTCTGAATAAATGGTCATAAACGTGATAAAAGAGATTTTTGTTTACAAATAATTTTCTGAAAAATCGTAATGAACGAGATAAAAGAGATATCTGTTTATAAAGTTTGTGAACAAATGTTCATTCACGCAAGAGATTTCTGTTTACAGATTTTTGAAGAAATGGGGATGACCGAGATAAAAAGAGATTTCTGTCTACAAATTTTGTAAACAAATGGCCATGGACGAGATAAAGAGATTTTTGTTTACAATTTTTTCGATAATGGTCATGAACGAGATAAAAGAGATTTCTATTTACAAATTTCGTAAACAAATAGTCATGAACGAGATAAAAGAGATTTCTGTTAGCAAATTTTCTGATGAAATGGTTATGAACAAGATAAAAGATATTTCTACTTACAAATTATGTAAACAAATATTCATTCACATGATTAAAAAGATTTCTGTTTTTCCATTATCTGAAGAAATGTTCACTCACGAGATAAAAGAGATTTCTGTTTACAAATTTTGTAAACACATGGTCATGAACGAGATAAAGAGATTTCTGTTTGCAAATTTTCTGAAAAAATGTTGATGAACGAGATAAAAGAGATTTCTAATTACAAAAATCAGCAACAGCTTTCAAAGTAGGGTAAATCTAAAATATAAATTTCGGGTCCGGAAAATCTCCATTTCGTATAAACAACCTTTTGCAATGAAGTCAAAACAAAATTCGCTTATCGATTCATACGATCGAATTTATGCAAACTCTAAAATAGTCCAGTTTTGGGAAGAGCTACTGGAAAGAGATCTATCTTTTCTGAAAATAGAGATCAAGTTCAATTAGGAATATCGCACACATATTGGCTGCATCGCACAAATTCTTGCTAAGTTAAATATTTCTAGACCAGCAGTTCTGGTGTAAGGTTTCATGCATTAAAAGCATTCTACTACAGATTAGATAAAATCAAAAACATAATTTGCAATAGCTGAGTAAGAAAAACATTTCTTGGAACCTCTCTCATATAAGGGATGTTTTGTACGTTAGTCTCGTTTCGTAAGTGAATTCCGTAAGTGGAGGTTACTGTTCACACGTACATTTTGCTGTTCGCATTTGAAGATGTCTATAAAAACAAATCCCAATTTCACTTCCAACATTTTAGTCGTGAAGGAACAAGAGTGTTCTAAAAATTGCACAAAGCTACTCGTATTGACATGTCATTGTCGGTAACGTGATCGGGTTCAGTAGCTCGGGTTCGGTAGCTGTCATTTCGAAATTGTTACTCCACTTAAAATTTAAAAAACATGTAATTTGCCAAGGACTGACTTGCGATATCTCAAACAAGGCAACTTAGACATCCCAAGAAAGGTTAGAGACTTCTTTCCATTTAACTAAGCAACAACTCACTGTATCCCCACTTTTTCTACTTTTTATTTCTTCCTGACAATGCCCACTCTCACAACTCACGCTGCTCACTCTCCCTTTACTTCACTGTCTGAAATTTGCATCCCTATATCCGAATTTCTCTAATCGCCATCACTCGCTGACTGTATCTCTGCATGGTAATGCACGAGTATTCCCACCACTATTCTCTATCTGTGAAATGAACATCACTCTACTCATGATCTAGACATGACCTCATTTCCTCCTTCGTCACAGAAATTAGTTGCCAAAATGAGTGGCTTGAGGGTTTTATCAAGCCGCACTGGTTTCTGGTGATGCCGTCAATCCACCTGATAAAATAATTCTGGTTGGAATACAGAAAACACCTCGCTTGACATCAGTAAATAAATCTGGAATAAAAGAGTGCCTTCAATTACCAACAATTTAGTGTTCACACTGCTGTCGAATTGGTGAAAGCACTTGCTACAAAACGCTTCACCTGTTGCCGAGATCAACTACTCTCGAGTTGTAAACGCAAAATAAACAAGATTAAAAGGTTCGCTTCCAGGGAAGCCATGGTTTTGTCTTTTGCAGTGTAGTAACTTTGGAAGTGATTTCCAGTACAATTATTTTAAAACAGCATTACCACAAAGTTTGGTAAAATGATCAAATAAAAAGTGCTGTGTGTGGAAGTCATATTTTTTCCCAATCCACTTCTGCAAGAGCGTCTCAGATTGGTTGTTGGAATTCCAGCGAATTTCAACATTTGACATTTGGAAAAAGGTCAGGGGGCAGTTTAGCCGAAGGCTGGATAACCTATACCCTCTTGAGCATCTCTGGTTGCAGTGATTCGTAACATTGAAGGGCCGAATAACTAATTTCCACTCACATCCATCTGCGCTCCAACACAGCCGTCAATTTCGCAGATGGATGAACGCTTACCAGCAATGGAAAAGGAAGACCGTTGTAGATAGAAATTAAAGTTTCACACCACCAATCTATCCATCGAATTGGCTGCTGATTTGAAGCTGCGTGTGAATACTAATGGAGAATATGGATAACGGTGAAGGTATACATTCAGCGGCAGAATTTCGGAAGCTTTGATTCAAGTCAAAAACCCAGTTGACGTTGCCATGGAAACCGTTTTGTTTGTTTTGCGACTGACGGATGATGTGAAAAGATGCCAGAAGAAAACCGAAATGAGCTGTCGAATTGCTTCCATTTTTTGAAGAGTTGCGACCATTTTCCGTGATCGTCTTTTATTTTTTCGCAATGATTAAAATGCTCAAATGATGAGCTTTATTCATTCTCAACTGGATGAATTGGGCAGCGAAGAAGGCAGTGTAGATGGAGTGGGCAGTGTAGGACATACTGTAATTGCATAGAATAAAATGTTTACATTTTTAAAGCGACGGTATAGAAAACACCGATCAGATCATTGTTTTCATATAAATAGCCAAAAAACTCAAATTGGATCAATGTTTTGTAATTGTTCCGAGTTATAATCTTGCAAAGCGCAAAGTCTTTATAAAAATGTACAATCGTATAGAATAAAAATTTCACATTTTTCACAGATCGCAGAGAAAAAAGAATCAGCTCTTCGTTTGCGTAAATGATAGAAAAATTCCAAATTTGGGCTAAATCCGTAGCAAAGTTTTTGAGTTATCGATTGGCAACGAAAATCGACTATTTAAAACAGGGCTTGTGTTTTCGATTTGTGAGTAAAAATAACATTTTGTCTTAGCAGACGAAGCATTCGCGTCTGAAAAAGACAAAACAAAAAATCAACATGGACTGTAGAGATTGTGTGATGGGTGAGAAATTTTACACCAAAAAACACGCATCATTGTTGGATCATTCGCAAGGAAATTATCACGAATTTTTGAGACAGACTTGTTCGATGATAAGATAGAAATCATGTTCTAACAAACTTTACAGGCGAATTTGCCAGACAAAGATCAGCATGATCCATATTCAGTAGACGACCCAAATGAATTTTTCTAAAAGACATGAATGATTTGGTTCATTCGCAAGAAATTTATAATGAATTGTTGAGATAGACTTGTTCGATGATGATATAGAAAAATCATGTTCTTACAAACTTTACATGCGAATATGCCAGACAAAGATCACCATGATCCATATTCAATAGACAACGCAAATGAATTTTTCTAATAGACATGAATGATTTGGGTTGACCAGAAGGAAGTTTTCAAAGATGGACTGGGAAACGATCATTCGTGGACATGCTTGAGTGTGTACATTGCACCGTTATCAGACTTACATGAGAAGTCAATTTGTTTCATATTTAAACAAAAAATTTGCATCCTACTGCCACTCTTAACATTCGCTTTCCTATTTGTAGATCTGAGCGTTCTTCCGCAGAAAATTCAACCGATTCCTACTGATGAAAATTTAACAAAGGGTAAGAAGGAATTGCAAAAAGTTTTCCTTGGTATTATTTTGATGATTGTGCAAAAATCGCTTCAGACATCAAACGAACCATTATCCTATTTCAATCGTCATCTGTTTCTTTCAACCATGCGGGAATGAAAATAGCTCGCGTTCTTTCATTTTTGTCGTTTTACTCGTAGCTTACATTTTTGCAACTAAAAGCAGCGTGGGAGAGATATAAAGTTTTTTTCTAAATTGAAGTATACGTTGACATTTTCCTGATTTTTCACAACAGCAACAATAAGCAAGAGAACCTTCTTCAGATCTCAGAAGATTTTGTTGCTAAAGCTTTACGTTATTCGTCTATTCGTAAATCGTTCAATTATTATTTCGGGAAAATCTTGGGTCTGACCTGTATTTTTTAATTACACATTTTTAACCTACTCTAACTTCAACCATTCAATATCAATTTTATGGGCAAAGAAAGTAAGACTTTACAAAATGGAAAAAGAAAAAAATCAAGAACTTTGTTTGTTCATCGCTATAACACATATGTTTCTCTCATAATGAATTGCGTTGATGATTTAACAGCACGCAATAATATTCATTGTTTATTCCTTTAAAACTGACGTTATTTACAGGCACACAGCCCACGTCAGGGGTCGACCTTCTAAAAACTCCTCAAGGTTTAAAGAGAGCCACTTCAAAAATTTCCGACAACACAGATGGTAAGCATTAACAATAAAGTTTATAAAACTCACAAAATCTGCCAAATTCAGGACAGTCATCGCAAACATATCAAATTCTCACGAATGGTGTGCCACATTCTTTTATCAACAAAGTATTCCAAAAATGACATCGAAGCGTCATCTAGGAACTACTGTGGCAGTTGAGTGAATATCCATCTGAGGATGACTTAATTAAGATTTTTTTAAGATTGACAGCAGAGGAAATTAGAGTAATTGGCCTGCAATTTGTTCAAATTTCCCAGTTGTTCAAGACGGCTTTTCATGTAGCTAATGCGCCAATTTTTATTTGCCATATTTGTGGCGATAACATGGCTTGTTCCAGTGTTGTTTTGCGTGGACTTTATATGGTTTATCCTTATATCTAACCACATTTTCACACAACAGACATTATTTATCTCGTCATTCGTTTTTCTGTATCAGACAACATAATCGTCATTGTGAAGAAAGCTCGGAAAATTGTGACCGAACCGATTCTCACAAGAATTGTCCACAATTAATTTTGGCAGAATAATCTCTGGAGTAGAAAACGAATTCCCACAGATTAGACCACAATGCAGAGCGCCTGAGCATAATAATTCGAATCTGTTTCACAGGGAAAAGAAATTTGGCTGCGAAAAACCAAAAAAAGGTTTTTACTTTGCCACCCTCTCAAAACGGATTTTGGTTTTTATTAAACCACACTGAATTTCTAGGTTTCAATGAAAACCCATTATTTCAAAACAGTGCTCAACGCAGATGGTTTTGTGAGATATCAGAAATGATTTGCCGAATACCATCTTCGTGGCTCACTCTTCTATAATTCGGAACCAAATTGGCTTTGCGCGATGCTATTTAGTCTGTCTTTGTACCGCGAGACCCAAACCCGCCACAAACACCCAGAATTAATAGAAATTGAAAACTGCAAGAAAAACTCCAACTGAGAGAATCCAGCCAACAATCCTCGAACATAAATCAATACAGAGCAAGAGATCATAGATTATCATCAAGTTAATCATAGTCAATCAAGAGCAATATAAAAACAATACAAAATATCATGGATATATCCGATGACAGAGCATCAACGCTGCTGCTCCATTATGCTTTTGTTACCTTTCCAACAAACAACTGCCACTTGCGAGTGAAAGATTACAGAAAGCGAACGTTTGAATTCTTTATTCGTACAATCCCAAAATAAAAAGGCGACATCTGTTGAAACTTAAATTTTGCTGTTCGTGACTCGAAATTGTTTTGACACACTGGTAGGTTTTTGAGAGATGAAACCTGTCTCTGCAAGAACATCCTTGGTTCCGCACAAGCCCGCTTAGTTGCGCAATTTTTTACGTTTGGCTAAAAGAAACCCTAAGAAGGCTTTTCAAAAGACCAATTGGGTTTCGCAGCATTTTGACATTTTGGTCTTGTATAAAGGCGAAAAGGTCTTCTATAATTCACATTTGGTTGCTGACGTTATGCTTAACAAATTTGTTTTTGGACATGATTTACCTAAAATCCTGCTATCACCCTGGTATGCTAAAAACAAACCGGAGTCACAGCAATCATATTTTATGAACGTCGATTTATGAAAAACAATTCCGATGTTTCATGGCGCCAAAAAATTGTTTGGAATTCATAAAAACAAGGTGGTGTTGGAAATTTCCTCCAAATGTCATTTGTTTAAGGGTGACGTCTACTCAGAATTTTCAGATAGAATCATTGATTGCTTTCCATCTTCCGCTTAATCACACATTTCCTCGATTCCTGCAGCGAAATTCAACAAATCAAAATTTAACGTTATATTGCTATCGTATGATGGTTAAAGATTATGGCGGAAAATTTCAAATACATAGAGATTTCCTCGGAGAGTCTGAAAGGTGAGCCAAAATTTTTGAGAAAATCCACTCTATCCAAAATGCAGACAAAAATTAAAGGGTGTCTTTTTTCGAAATCCAGGCCCATCTGGGGATTTTTTCATAAAGGCACCGGTTGTTACCAAGGGCACCGACATATTTAAGAAAAATGGCCGAAGGAGCGGGATTTTGACAAAAGATCTCTTTCAGTTTCGTTTGTTAAAACCTCTCGAGCTGAGTGTGACAATTTCCTTCGCTTCGCGTGAATTTTATTTCGGAGCCATGTTGCCCGGGGACCGTTCTGTTTCACATGGGGGTCCGAAAATAAAAATCCCCTAGACGAAGGAAATTTGCAGGCACTGTTCCGAAGAATGAAACAAACAAAAACAAAAGATAGATATTTTGTTAAAATCCCGCTACCTCGAACATCTTTGCGCAAAGAATGTGTGGATGCCATGGCAAGAATGGGGAACTATTGTGGAAAAAATGCCAGAAGAGGAGAGTAGTAACAGAGGACTAATTCTGACGCACGTTCGATCGTCGCCATCTTGTTTCCATCTGCTACAGTCGAACTCACCCTCGCTAGTCGTCTGCTCGAAGAGTAAATCTCGCTCGAAGAGCGAGAAAAGATCGCGCTCGAAGAGCGCGAATAGAACAGCAAAGCGCCAGCAAGCCCACATAGCGCCACCACATTGCGCAATGAGCTGCGCACGGGGCGTAGAAGTACAGGATGTTTCACGAGCAGGCGTAGTACAGAATGCACTTTCAGGAAGATTACCGACCCCCACCACGCCTCCTAACGCCGGGATTACGTCATCGGAGCACTCGATAACAAACGAAATAGCTCTCAAACATGGATACAGCTAGGATATCATCTAAAACGCTTCCAGCGTACAGGGACTCCTCGAGTAGTCACTTCCGGTTCACTTCCGGTCTACTTCCGGTCTACTTCCGGTCTACTTCCGGTCTACTTCCGGTCTACTTCCGGTATACTTCCGGTCTACTTCCTGTCTACTTCCGGTCCATTTCCAGTCCATTCCGGTCTGGCACTTCCGATTCCGGTTCCAGATCGGGTCATCCATCCGTTTGGGACTCGATTTGAGGCACCATGTATAGACGGCAATCGAGTATAGATACCACACTCGCGGGACAGTAGAAATAGACACCATGTATAGAACAACCTCACTTTCTGCATAAAGTTCGTTTCAGATCAAACGCCATGTATGGTTGGGACACTCGGAAAAGTGAGTGACGTTGCGCCACGCGATGTGCTGACATCACCATGCGTAAGCAAAACGTTTAGGGCTAATGGCAACAACGACACGTGGAGCAATGCTGTTGCGCCATAGATACATGCTGACGTCACGCCGAACATTCGAGAACAAATGCATTGAACCACTGCATCATGCCTCTCTCCTCTCACTGGCTCTCCCTATGTCAGAGAGAGAAAACAAACTCATTGCGCCACGGCACACGCTCTCGTATTGTGATTCCACGTCAAACATTCTGGAACAAGAGGCGGAGGTACACCTCTTCACGATGTCACATAGAACATTCGAGAACAAACGCATTGAGCCACTGCAACTGTCTCCATTACAATTGCTATCAGTCAGAGAGAAATGCATTACGCCACGACACACGCTCTCGTATTGTGATGCCACGTCACACATTCTGGAACAAAAGGCGGAGGGACACCTCTCCACTCAGCTTCACTGTCCATTCTCATCACATAAGTGGGAGGGGCATCCCCGCACCACCCTCCAATAACTTTTCTCCACGAACCGTGCTCCGTCTTGCGCCAACAACGTTCTCTTCGATTTCCAGATCCTTCTCGAACGCAGTCAAATATCATAAATACGGGTGCGCACTGTTTTAGAGCACAGTTTCAGTTGGTTTCAATTGGTGTGAGATCTTCTACCTGAGCACAC
>JASGXE010016069.1:0-10777 GCA_030068105.1 Sinentomon sp. SZTP_YWyxl | reverse complement strand
GAAAAAACAATGTTGCTCCATTGAAGTCCTGGTGTGTGCCCTGCACACACACCAGGACTCTTTTCCCACCTTTTTCCGACGGTAAGGCCAAGCGTACCGTCGGAAAAAGGCTGGGGGGGGGTAATCTCGGCCGAAGGCCAGGGGGTAACCCCCCTACCCCCTCTATGCTCAACCCTGCCAGGGATGGGCAAGGTAGGGTACCTTGGAGGGGGGTAAAGAGGTCTACGACGGGGGGGGGGGGGGGGGTAGGGCACTGAAAGTGCAGGGGTCGGGGGCGGCAACCCCCCATCATGGGGGGTCTGGGGGCTGTGCCCCCCAGCGGGGGTCCAGGGGGCAGCGCCCCCGGCAGGGGGTTTGGGGGACAGCGTCCCCCAAAAGCTGCAGCTTTTTTGAAAAATTATGGGTCCTCAGATGCCATTTTACGACATTTCAGGTCCTTTTTCACTTATCCTGGAGGGTTTGCAGTCGCAATAGATGGAGCAAGGAAATAACTGTCAGACACGACTTTCTGGATGAGTTTTTTTTCATTTTACCATTTTCTGTAAATCAAAACAGAAAGTACAAAAGAAACAGAATGTAGCTATTGAAGTCCTGGGGCGTGCAGGGCACACACCAGGACTTCGGCCAAGGGTCCCCTCGGAAAAAGGCTAGGGGGTAACATCGGCCGAAGGTTGAGGTTACCCCCCCTAGCCTTTTTCCAGCAGGGGAATCAAAACAGGAATTACAAAAGAAACAGAATGTTGCTATTGAAGTCCTTCCTGGTGTGTGCAGGACACACGAGGACTTTGGCCAAAGGTACCCTTGGAAAAAGGATAGGGGGTAACCTGAGCCAAAGGCCGAGGTTACCCCCCCTGGCCTTTTTCCGGCAGGGAATCAAAAAGGAAGTAGGTACAAAAGAAACAGAATGTTGCTATTGAAGTCCTTCCTGGTGTGTTCAGGGCACACACCAGGAAGGACTTTGACAGCAACATTCTAGGGTGGGGGGTAGGGGGAGTAACCTCGGCCAAAGGCAGAGGTTACCCCCCCTAGCCTTTTTCCGGCAGGGGAATCAAAACAGAAAGTACAAAGAAACAATGTTGCTCCTATTGAAGTCCTGGTGTGTGCCCTGCACACACACCAGGACTCTTTTCCCACCTTTTTCCGACGGTAAGGCCAAGCGTACCGTCGGAAAAAGGCTGGGGGGGGTAACCTCGGCCGAAGGCCAGGGGGGTAACCCCCCCTACCCCCCCTATGCTCAACCCTGCCAGGGATGGGCAAGGTAGGGTACCTTAGAGGGGGGTAAAGAGGTCTACGACGGGGGGGGGGGGGTAGGGCACTGAAAGTGCAGGGGGTCGGGGGGCGGCAACCCCCCATCATGGGGGGTCGGGAGCTGTGCCCCCCAGCGGGGGTCCAGGGGGCAGCGCCCCCGGCAGGGGGTTTGGGGGACAGCGTCCCCCAAAAGCTGCAGCTTTTTTGAAAAATTATGGGTCCTCAGATGCCATTTTACGACATTTCAGGTCCTTTTTCACTTATCCTGGAGGGTTTGCAGTCGCAATAGATGGAGCAAGGAAATAACTGTCAGACACGACTTTCTGGATGCGTTTTTTTTCATTTTACCATTTTCTGTAAATCAAAACAGAAAGTACAAAAGAAACAGAATGTAGCTATTGAAGTCCTGGTGTGTGCAGGGCACACACCAGGACTTCGGCCAAGGGTCCCCTCGGAAAAAGGCTAGGGGGTAACATCGGCCGAAGGTCGAGGTTACCCCCCCCCTAGCCTTTTTCCGGCAGGGGAATCAAAACAGGAATTACAAAAGAAACAGAATGTTGCTATTGAAGTCCTTCCTGGTGTGTGCAGGACACACGAGGACTTTGGCCAAAGGTACCCTTGGAGAAAGGTTAGGGGGTACCTAACCTGAGCCAAAGGCCGAGGTTACCCCCCTGGCCTTTTTCCGACAGGGGAATCAAAAAGGAACTCGGTACAAAAGAAACAGAATGTTGCTATTGAAGTCCTTCCTGGTGTGTGCAGGGCACACACCAGGAAGGACTTTGACAGCAACATTCTAGGGTGGGGGGTAGGGGGGGTAACCTCGGCCAAAGGCAGAGGTTACCCCCCCCTAGCCTTTTTCCGGCAGTGGAATCAAAACATAAAGTACAAAGAAACAATGTTGCTCCTATTGAAGTCCTGGTGTGTGCCCTGCACACACGCCAGGACTCTTTTCCCACCTTTTTCCGACGGTACCCTTGGCCTTTGGCCAAGGGTACCGTCGGAAAAAGGCTTGGGGGGGTAACCTCGGCCGAAGGCCAGGGGGGTAACCCCCCCTACCCCCCTATGCCCAACCCTGAGGCCAATGTTTGATAAAAAGCTTTTTCTGTACAGATTCGCAGCAAGAATTTAAAACTATCTCATACCTTAAAAAAAGAAAATGTAAGCAGTCACGGATTCGAACTATCGAGGTCTATGTTTGCGAAGCGTTATTCAACAATTTATTATTAAGTGCTTTATTATTAAGATCTACCTAAACTGTTGTGTCCATGGTGTATTTTCCACCCATCTGCAATATCCTCAAAAGTCCTTAACTTCTACAAAAAGTTGGGAATAGAGGCTTTAGGTACAAAAGTTACACATTTAAAGTTCCACGCTTTAAATTTTTTGTCCCCACTTCAGTTTTCCTGCTATCATTCCGTCACACCAATTCCACATTTAGCCACCCTTCTTGTTTGTCTGGGTTTTTTATATCCTTTAGACTGCATTCGATTGAGCTGTCTCTGTGGGTAGGTACCTGCTCTTTTAACTTGCAGTAACCGTCAGTGGTCTTTGAATAAATATTGAAACAGTTAGAAGTATCTTGTACTCGAACTGGGTGTCAGGAACTTTGGACTGGGTTCCAATCTTCTGGTACCAACCTCATGCCCTAGTTCAATTGCCAGTTTAAATTAAGCAGTGAAGACTGCAGGCATGGAATATCCAGTAACAACCATGAACGGCACGAACCCTTAAAAATGGGGGAAAGGGGCTTGTTTTTTTTTTCAGGAAAGATGAGATCCGAGGGAATAGGTCAAAAGGACAGGGATTTTTCCCAGAATTTATTAAAAGCTTTGATCAAAATGTGTTTGGCTTGCCCAAAGACTGCCACGCCTGACGCCACCAGGGAATTCTCTCTGTTTGAACCCACCCAACATGGGCTAAGCTGCACTGGTGAGCTCTCCACTCTTCTATGCAAACTGATAAAATTTTTGTTTAGCGACAGCAGGTGCCGACTTGAGCCTGTGAATCTATTTTGGTTGTGAAATCTGAAAGCCACTCTGAGAACTGCTTCTGGGATGTTTTGTTGTTCGTGTTCCAGCCAGCTTTGATAGGTACTATTGGGATTTGATATTTCACTGAAAAGACACCAAATGGGGTTTTCATTCGCCCCAAACAAAAATATATCAAAGTCCTCTTTCCAAAAACCATGTGGTCTAGCATCAAAATGCTCAATTTCCTGTATTTGGATTCACATTCATTTTAAAGATCTCATGAAAATAATCCATCTTTGAACTTTGAAGAAGTTCAGTGCTCTGCTTCTTACCTCAAAGAAACGAGCGTTCTGACAAACATATGTGGAGCCAATAGAAATGTGGGTCACTTCACCATGAGCAATTTACCCTTTTCAGTGTAAATTGAGTGCTTGCTTATAGGTAGGTAGGTAGGTATCAGACGCTGCTTTCAGCAGGTTATTATGCCACGAGGCAATCGTCAATGGAGAACAGCAAGTTCTCACATATGACAGCAAATGTCATCATATACCTGGGAAGGGGAAGGGAGGGAAGGGAAGGACACGCGACCGTCGGCTGCAATATTCGTAAGGATAGGAAAGGGTAGGTAAAGGAAGGAGGGGTGAGGAGGGTAGATATAGGACATATCATCGGAATGTGAACGGGGCCTAGTCATATAGCATTCAATACAGGCACACAACAGTCATACACACGCGACCCAAACAAAGACCTCCCCTACCATCAGCATCAAGCCTGCAGCATTAACCAGCACACACGCACACCACAACATACCCATTCGCAATCTCAAATGAAAATATGCAAAAAAGCAAATAAAGTTAGACATAGGTAGGTGAGAGAAAAGGAAGAAGGTAGGGAAATGACGAAATGAAGAAACAAAGCCAACAACATGAGATTAGATAGAAGAAAAAGAAGTAGAAGATAACACAGTTTGACCCACATAGGTTCCTAGGTAGTCTTTCCGGAGCACTACATCGGGGGAATGGGTTCGCCTTGCGTCAGTCGCGCGGCGATAGCGCTGTCGACAACTGCCGGTTAACTAGCGCAGTGAGTCACGGAAGCACCAGCGGCGTTCGCCAGCAGTACGCACACTCCCTCTTCCCAGCTGCGTGAAAAAGGTTTGCACTGACCACGCAGAGGGGGGCCACCAACATGGGCCGCCGACTCCGGGCAGGTTCCCGGCTTAGGTCTGGGCATGAGTCACTGACCCGTTCCCTGACCTCATCTTTATCAACCCCTCGAAATGCACCGGATCGAATCTAATCCCAGGTCTAATTTGGGTCCCTAGGAGATAAGCTTAGCTAAAGTCGGTCCAACAAAAGAAGACGTGGCGCGAAAAAACAAGGGAAACAGAGCAGGCAGAGTGCGGGTTGACGCAGGGCTAATCAAACCAGAATGATTAATCATGTTCCGCCTTCGCGATGACTTTCATTCTTGGTTCAAAAGGAGAAGTCGGATGTCTCTCTGTTCGAGCGGCATGGCCGTGTGGTTACAGCTTCAGACTGCCAATCTTTACTTTGCACTGGAGTTGTTGTTTGATTCTTCATTTGATCTCTAATCACTTAGATTTTTTTTTTGAGATTTTTTTTTTTTTGAAATAGGGTGGTGTGTTCACACTCCTGAGTGTGGGCCCTTTGTGCAAAAATTGTGGATGGAGGTGTGACAAAAGGGGTTTTCAAAAAGCGGCTCCAAAAATGAATCAGGTCATTTCTGAAGGCCGTTTTCTTTCTATATTCGGAAAAGTGCACACAGAAACTTTCCTGTGTTCAAGTTTTTCAGTCCTGTTTTCAAGTGGAAACAGCCAGGGTAGCTGGGCGATGAAGAAAAGAGGCAAAAAGGACCAGTTCAGCCTCCAAAACGAATTGTATCTGCGCATGCCAGCACGGAACTGCAGCTGCCCAGATTTTGTAACGAAAGTCTCACAGGGGAGCCCATTGCTGAATGTAAGAGCAAAGCAAAAAGTCTGGACTGTCGGACATTTTCAAAACACATTTCCATCTTTCAAAAACATGTGCGCCTTCGCTAAAACCAACATGAACACTTGTCCTGCACCAGTATTCGAGAAAAAATATTCGCATCCAGTGGGGTTTGAACCCGGGTCCTCTCGAGTTTTCGACCAACGCTCTGCCACCGAGCTTGCCTGGCCCAACATAACTAAGTTGCGCTTCAAATTCCTGATGTGTTTCTGGGCATTGGAGATCGCTGAGAATCCAGTCAAATTTCGCATGACTGGAACTTGTGAGAAGTTTCTTTCCCGAAGACAAAAGCTGCGAACGGTGCATGACAAAAATCTTGCAACAGCATGCATTAACCAAAACTTTGTTCTCAAGAAAACCAGAAGCTCTGGTGCACAAACAAAAAATTGGGAGGTGTGGAAAAAGTGTTTTCAATGCATTTGAAGGGTGGCGGGCGTACAAGTTGCACATCCCTTGCTTCAATTTGGGCACCATGTCTTACTTCGTTGGATGCACAAAATGCCAATGATTGTTTGTGTGCATGATTTTCTTTTGTTTTATCTTTTCATTTTCAGGCGCCTGTACCATTCGGTGGTGCTTATCCCCCCAATCCCGTTCAAGATGCAACTCAGTATGGGTTTAACTTGCCCAATCAGGCTATTCCTGCTTCGAGCTATTTCCATAACCAAACCCCTTATCCTCCTGCAAGCTCCAATCCATTCAGTCCACCACCGGCCTTTGGCCAAATGGCTCCCCCATCTAATTTGCCATCGCATGCCACCATCACTCCTTATCCTCCAGGCATTCAGTCCGTCCCTCCATCGTCATTTCCTGAGTATCCTCCAAGTAGTCAGCCATTTGGACCTAGAGGAAATGTCCCTCCACCACAAGACTCTTATATGGGATCATTGTATCCTTCATTGCCTGCTCAACCTCCAATGCCTTATTCTTCAAGCCCAAGCATGCATGTTGGGGCTGCACCTACTGGGCCTACTGCACCACCTACACTCTCTCCTAGCTTTCCCAGTTGTTCTGATCAAAGTGTTTTCCATGCACAAGCGAGTTCTCAACCTTCAATGAACTATGGCCGCGTGAGCCAGGTAAGCTCACTAAATCAATGCCTACCTACGTGCTCATATTGCACAATGGGAATTGAATCCGTTCCGTTCGGTTTGCTCCGCATATTGGAGATATGCGAATATCTCTGTAATGGTTGCGAATGTTACGAATACCTGCAGCCGGCAAATCTACCTGTTTGTTTTTCACACATTTCACAAATTCAGCCTTGCCCTATGTTCCAAGAACACACTGCATGGTTAAATGTAATTTATTTTTACCATCAGCTGCTGCAGATGCTTTTGAAGATGCCTATTTTTGAGGCTGAAAACATTTCTTTTTCATTATAAGTTTTGATGTTTGACATGCTTGCTCATTTCAGCAGGAGGTCTTTCGCTCACATTTCAGCAGGAGGTCTTTCTTTGCCTTGACATTCTGTTGTGGTAGACAAAATTTGGCAATAATTTGATTGTGTGGTTTTATTGCTCTCTCAAGCAGGGATAGCCTGATTGATCCAAGTGGGGAATCTCAAAGCTCACTGATTTCGGCACATTCCTCAAAAAACCGGACTCCTTGTCTTCTCGTAAATTGACTGCTTGGGGACTGTTGGGATTCCCAAAATGGGGCAATGCTTTTTGTGCTTACCGAGAGTGTAGGCAATGCCCCTAACACAAAGTTAGGGAATCTAGGCAAAACTTTTCCACTTTTTTATTCTGGTGAAAAAAAAACTAGTTAAAAGCTGATATAATACAACAGGATGTTGCCGGGCAGTTAAAGATAATAAATGATGCAATAAAAATAATAAAGAAAAACAAAAAATACATGAGCAGCAAACCACACACACACACACATGAGGCGATCTGTAGCAGGTCAACACGAAACTCGCAATTGTTGGTTTTGCCACCACCAGCCAAAAGAAGGTAGGTGTACGCATACGAGACGATTACGTAAATTTGTTGATGGATGGGGTCAGCCAATGTGGTTGCAGTGCAATTGTGTCTGTCTGGATGAAATGAAAGGTAACATAAACACAGAAAGACAACGAAAATTAATGAAAAATACGCATAAAAAACGTTTTATTTGAAATGTAAAAAAAAACTGTTTAAAACAAAATGTTTTAAACAAAACTGCTTATAACATTGCAACCCTGGCATTAGGTAACATGTCACTGCAGATGCATGTCTGTCAGCTCGTGCCCAAGCTTGCACATCCACACATGTGGTCAAAAATCATGTGTGGGCACTGTGGTCTCGGGCAGCTATACTCTGGCATGGTTTAAGGGTGCCATAGCCCCTGGCAGAGGTACCTTTTCTTGATTTGGGCAAGAGAAGTCTTAGGCCATTTAATCATCATCTGGAGAGAAGAAAGGGTGAAAAGTGGGAAAAGATGCAAAATTGGTACCTACGATTGCCCTTTGGCCCATCTGCCGCATGATGCAAAGACACTTAAAGCATGAAGTCCAACACACCCCTGTTCAGTCAATGTCTGTGTTGGCCTGTTTTTCACCTGGCACAAAAAGCAAAGCATAAAGTGCAGCATACTTGGCCATGAAGTCATAAGCTGGTTGAAGTTACGCAGCCCTGCACTGCGGAATGAAAAGTGATTGGCTTGTGTCTGCAGGTGAAATCCCTGCCAGTCCCTCAGTGCCTCCCCTTCATTCTTCTGCTTGCCACACATTTGTCCATTCAGTGCTAATATAACCGAGGTTTGCATGATGAGTTGGCCTGCCACCTGCCGGCAGGACGCTGTTTAATTTACGATAAAAAAAGCACGTAATAGGTGTGTACATCAGTAAGAGTTATGGTTGCAGAAGTGTCGTCTTCAATGAACTAAGGTGCCTTCAGCACTGCAATTGCTGGTGCTGAAGGCAAATTCTGCTTTTTTTTTGCTTTTCTGAAATGAAGACTTGATGAAGGAAAGAATGGTTCTGAAACTCTCAGAAGGCATGGTTATTCTTGAGCTTTCTTCTCCTCAAGAATTCCTGGAGGATGAATTTTGTTAATAAATGCGGTGCTCCAAGGTTAATGGAACGAGCAGCTGACTATTGATTGAGAGAAATAGCTTGGTGCAATTTGAAGTCCTGATTATTTTTGAAACATACCAGTGAAGCCCAAAAGTTTTAGGTACTTGTGATGCATGCAGGAGCTACAGCTACGAAGGGTGGTCAAGTTCCAGTGAGCTTTTGCCTGTTGCACTTGTCCAAGGCTTTTCTTCTTTTGCACACTTTGACTTTGATCTTTCAATGGGTTCTAGGCGAAAATTCAATTCCATGATGTGCATATTCCATGATGTGCACATTCCATGATGTGCATTTCTTTTCTAGTGTTGATTTAGTATGTCCGCCTCCATTACCTGGCATTCTGAAGGAATTTGTACCAGATGAAGCATCTCAGTCTGATATGATTTTTGACTCACAGTGGCCAATTAAATAATTAAAGAAAGCAAAATGACTAGAAAGCCAGAGGTTGTGTGATTACATTCCCTGCTATATGCATGAGCTGCAAGGTATGGGTATGCCCAAACGTCCTTGGGAGGGGGTGGGGGGAGGTTTTTGGGGTTTTCAGGGTTTTGTTCTGGGGGATTGACTAAAACATGGAAAAATCAGCATCAACTGACATCATGACTTCTTGGCCCAGAAAGTTAGATAGGAAATAAATTGGAAAATCGAGGGAAGGTCCCAAAAGACACCCTTATCCCAATTGCCTGCACCCTTGCTTTGAAAAACAAGGTTGGAGTTGAAGCATTTCTTGACCTCAACATGAAAATACAGCCCAGCCATGCCTTTTTCGCACACTGGCACCAGCAGATTACATTCCTTTCCCAACCTTGGCTAAAGAAAACCATTCAGTGCACCTTCAAAATGCAATGGAGCTGCAAAGTGTACTATCATAGAATTTGGGTGTACTATCAAAAAAGCTTGTGTTTGGTATCTACTTGTTGCGGACGACTATGTTGTATCTTCCATATTCCTGTGTTTTTCTTGTTTTTCGTGCTTATTTTGAATCTCATGTGCGTTATTGTGCAGCTATTTGGGGAACTGCATCGGAAACTGCTATTAAACCAATATGCATTCTGCACAAGAAGGGGATTCGGATTCTTGCCAATTTACCTTACAACGCTCCGACAAAAGCTGCATACAAGCAAATGCGCCTTTTTAATGTCTATCAGCACATATATTTTCAAATTTTGCTACTGGTTCACAAGCACTTGTATGGAACCACTTTTCATCCGAGTGATGCAGCAAATAAACACCTGGCCTTAAGTTTGCAAGTTGTGAATTCTGTGCCAGCTCAACTGAGATCAAAAGGTGGTAGGGAACTTACTGCATGTAGATTCCATAATCTGGCTGGCAAAAGTTCATTACATCATTTAGGTTTTGCTCTATGGAATAAGATTCCGGCATCTTTAAGAGACTGTCGGGATTTTAAAGGGTTCAAATCAAATTTAAAGAAGTTAATGCTTGAACATCAGTTGTTTTTTGAAAGGCAATCATTATAAGCCGTCAAATTTTCTCTCTTTCTTTTTGGTCACTTTGGGACATTTTTAGAAAGAACTGCCAATACCTAATTGAGCAGCCCATTCACTCAGGAGAGTTTCTATAGGTATTTTGAGGGAAGTCATTTGACTTCTGTGGTTTTTGTTTCAATTAAATGCAGTAGTCCTGGCTCCCAAGATGGGACAAGTTACTACCCAATTGGCCTATTATTATTAATCATGTTCCTCTTTTTTCTTTTTTCTTGTGCATGCATGTGCACCCACTGTCTAGGGATATAACCACCAAATGGTCTTTTATTTATTCGGTGCTACACCCATCTGTGAAATTTGCTTGATTTTGAAATCGGCATGCTGAGTGCTGCTGTCCCTTCTGTCTTGCATTCTTCAATCATGGATGGATCCTCACATCACTGCTTCTGCTTCTTATGTTTCTGCTGACAATCTCATGCCAGCACATTGGCTCACATGATCGAGTAAGTACCTACCTGGCTTCTATTATGTTGTTTTTGGGCGTGCTTGCTTTCTATGCATGTTCTTGGACATGGGTGTGCATGCATTTGCAATTTAATTCATGATTTTTGAAGATTAAAAAACGCAAAAGTGGCAGCAGATGAGTTGCTTTTTGATGCCTCAGGAGGGCTTCTTCTAAAAAGAACTGGTGAAGCCAATCCAGAGATGGCAGGAAGGTGCCAATTTGGCAGGGTGCTAATTAGAGAAGGTCTAGATAGTCCACCAAATTTAAGCTCTGAAATCCATCGATCACTTGCCAAAGCTCAGTGGAACTTGACCACCCCTCGTACACAGGGAGAACCAGGGCCAATCTTCCATTTTTCTTGCAGATCCATCATGCAAACATGCACTTCTTGTTTTTTTTGCAGTGTTGAAACAATGTACTTTTCAGTGATGTGGACTAAAATGTGAAAATCCTCCTGTCACAAAAATGTAATCAATCTCAGTGACTGCTAGCGGGTGGCAGACCAAACTGCATCCTTCTGCCTGTGCAGTGTTGAAAGGAAA
>JASGXE010016068.1:0-10755 GCA_030068105.1 Sinentomon sp. SZTP_YWyxl | reverse complement strand
TCTTTTTTAAACGAAATTTTTTGAGTAAAATTTAAGTTTTTCTGCATTTTTCTTTGATTTTGCTCGTTTTACGGACGCATGGTATGGTGCGGGACTGCCTGATGAAGAGTTCGTAAAAAACTCAATTTTTTTAAAATGAGCATTCTGAGCACCATTTGAGGTTCCATTTTTTTTTCAAATTTTCAGAGGGGACACCCCTTCCCCGAATCCCTCCCCCGGCGTTGCGCACGCATCTCCACCGCCGTGTTGCCCCTGACGGATATTTCCCGCCTGCCAAATCAATAGCCAGTCCGCCCCTGGATGTTAGAATGGAACTTGCATTCTGGGCAACTGCAGGTGTAAACTTAGTGGGCACTACCTTCTTCTCTTGATGAGTGGTGTCAACCACCTCACCTGCCTGTGCTACACCTTTTTCGAACAGTCAAGTTGCTGTTGAGAGTGGGAGGGGATTTGTTCAATTCCTGCCAGAACGTGGGGGACTGTGTATGGTGCCACCTCCCATATCATCTGACTTTTACTTGCGATGATTGCAACACTTCTCCATGGCGTGAAACTGTGCTTATACTTTTAAAAAGCACCAGATATGCCGTTTTTCAAATGCGGCAGCAACACTTGCACAGAACTATTTTTCCCAGATTTACTGCAGACCCTGTGTTGTGCATTCTTTCGCTGGAAGTAATTGAACGATGTACCTGGCCCAGACCAAAGGATTGAATCCATCTGATATCCGTTGTGAATTTGTCCAATTGCAGTTGACCAAGCTGCAACTTTTTATGTAGTGATCTGTTTTGGTCAAAAGTTGTTGCAACTTGCAACACATTTTATTTTTTGCTATTTTTCTGCCATTCTGTTGCAGTTTGTCTGTTGTCAACCAGTGGCCAAAAATATAAATGAGAATC
This sequence comes from Sinentomon sp. SZTP_YWyxl, assembly GCA_030068105.1. Lineage (NCBI taxonomy): Eukaryota > Metazoa > Arthropoda > Protura > Sinentomata > Sinentomidae > Sinentomon > Sinentomon sp. SZTP_YWyxl. Next base: position 9,856 of record JASGXE010016068.1, on the reverse strand, counting down.
AATAGCTTTTCCCTCCTTCAGGCCCGAAAACAATTGAACGGGCAATTTTGGATAAATTTCCATTTTTGGAACACTATGCATAAAGTTTGGTCTATTTTCATTGTCTTTCTTATTCGTATTTTCTTTTAGGCTGATGAAATCTGGCATCAACCCCTTTGACTCTCAGGAAGCCAAGCCATACAAGAATGATCCAGAAATACTAGCCATGACCAATCTGGTGTCGGCATATCAGAATGATGATATAACCGAATTTGAAAAAATTCTCAAACAAAACCGCAAGACTATTATGGAAGATCTCTTCATTCGTGAACACATAGAAGGTTGGTTTTGGTGTGGTACCTACCTACCTACCCCATGACACCTAAAAATGGAACTGGGTACTTGATTGACGCTTTTTGCATTTATATTGTTCTCCCATGAAAGGTTTTCTTAGACATTTACGATTTTCTTAACATTTACGACAGAGAAATCAACTGGAGGTCTACTATGGTGGTTCAAAAAGTTCTCTCCCTGACATACTTCCAGCATAGCTATGGTGCTGGAATTTGGAATACTTGTAACTCTGATCATCTTGAATATGCCTTCAAATTTTTGGTTATGTCAATTTAAAATTGTCATCTTGAAGTTTTGTCTATTTAGGATCATGTGGGTTGGTGATGATGATCTCCTGCTGTGCGACTGCATTTGGCACACATCGTTGCTGTGGTGATCTGGTGTACAGCTGCTCTCAAATTTTGTATCCCTGCATGTCCTGCAAATTCAGAAGGATTGGCTAATTTTCATGACATGCATGGATTCCACATTTAAGAGGAGGTGCTCTCTGGATCACCACAGCAGCGATGTTGTGCCAAATGCAGTCACACAGCAGTGGATCAGGAAGTATGATCTGCTGAAGCAAGGTGTGCAGCTGTGTTTTTATGGCCAAAAAAAGAAAAGTTTTATTGGTTCTAAAATGTATTGGAAACCAGAGATAGAGGGAATTGGTTCATTGGTATATTGGAAAATCAGATAGGAAATAACATGCTTGGAGGTCCTTGTTGCATTCTATTCCAATTGCACAGATAGGGGGACAGGTTGCATGTGCTGAGCCAGATTATACAGTTTGTAGGTAATTTTCTAAAAGCTTGAGACAGACTGCATAATTCGTTGAAAATTTCTAATGATTGCCCTGATGGGAGCACAGATTATTTGTTGTGCACTTTTGCTTTCTCAGCACTTCAGGTGACTTTTGGTTCTGCATGTGGGCGAAGAGGGTCACATGTTAGGGTGGCTGATGAGACTGATGTAAGTGTTCAAGGGGGAGACCTAGTTTCGGCAAACTTTTTTCTTTTTTGACCGATTTTGATCAAATTTTGCGCGGAACATGAAAAATGCTTAAAAAAGCAAAGTTGAGAAAAATGGCATTGAAAATCGATAACATTTCCGTTTTACTGCTGATTTCACCGCGAGCGGTAAAAACATGCCGCCGATCTTTCGTATGCCATTTTTTTAAATTGAAGATATATTAGCAATTGATTTTCACCATCAGAAAGTGAGAAATTTCAGTGCATCTATCTTGTCCACACATTACACAAATTGGACAATTTTTAATTTTTACGAAAAAATCTAGGTTCCCACCTGAAAATACTGACGGTGACGTCAGTTAATGGTGATCATAGATGGTGAAGGAAGTGCTTTACACGTGCATGCATGTTACTCATTTAAGGGGGTGTAAACCATGTTTTTTTGGAAAAACGTGGAAAAAATATGTTTTTTTTTTATGTTCATGCTATAGCCCAGACTTTGCCATTTTCTCTCTTCAGATTTTCTGTTACTTAAATAGTTTTCAAGATAGAGCCGATTATCCGAAACTCGTTGCATTGGTTTTCTTGCATTCTCGAATCTCGACACAAACATTTGCAGTTTCCTCGCATTTCTCTTTTTTCAAAAAGCGAAAGCATTTAAAATGCATCTCCTCCCACAATTTTTCATGAGGAAACCGAAAATAGAGCCCTTTTTTGTTTTAAGCTCTATTTTTGATTTTTTACCTTGCGACTGCAGAAAATCAGCTAAATATTAGGCGCTTAGCGGTACGGTCATGCTTATTCTGCAATAAATTGAAATCTAGAAGTAAATTGGGAAAAGTGGCTCTGTTATGTTGTAGACAAGGTACTTTTCTTCCACAGGGTGAAATATGGCTACATTCTGCCAGGCGGTTTAGGAGGGGATGCATTTTTACCGATGGCCTTTTTCGCGCCTATGTTTGCCTGTAACTCCGGTGTAAGGCACACAAATTAACATGTAAATATTCAATCTTCATCATTTTTTGTGCTCTTTTCAACTGCAAAATTAAAAAAATCAGCCGAGAAACAAAAAAGTTCGACACGTATGGTTTACCCCCCCCCCCTTTAGTGTTGCCTCCAAAATTTTTTATTCTTTATTTTGACGCATATTCAGGTGGAAGGAATAAAATTGCTATATTGCAACAAATCTTATACAAAACCCAAAAGTGTCAGATTTCAACTTCTCTTTTCAGGGAAGTGTTATTTGTGTGCGATTGAGTGTTTGTTAAAATCCCATGTGTAACAATTTTTACATGCATGGGTAAAGTAATTCTGTTGCCATTTTGTTTCTCGGCATTATCTTGGCACTCTGTTCCTGGGTGATCTCAAACTTCATGGTCACTTTTGTCCAGATAGGGTAGAAACAGCTGGTCATTTTTTCTGGATGTAGTGTGTGGAAAATGGCTGTTATGTCTTCGACAATGCGATGGTTTTTTACTTTAAATCATCACTTAGGTACTCTGCCCTATTGTTTGTTCTAGTGTCGAATCATGATTCCCTCTACGAGTATGCTCTGTTGCTTATTGTTGATTTCGCCACACATTTTCAAGAAAGTGCTGCTAAAAGGAACCTCCGGGGCATCCTGTTCCTTTTTAACTATTTTGCACATTACACAAAAAGCAGCTCGGTGATGTTTTTTAACTTGCCTTTGCCTCCGTTTGAGGTCAAACTCCTGATGACAGATGCAGTTGCAGACTCAGTGGTGGAGAGGCGTTAAAACCAGTGGTGCGGAGGATCCGTTCCCAAGGCCCACGCAAAATCGCCGATACGTGAAGAGACTGTCGAGCCGAGCCGTATCGGTTTAGATTTTTTTTTTTTAACACAGGAGGGGTAATGCGAAGTGAACTTGGAGACGGACAACGAGAAAACATTTTTATAATTTTCATGCATTCCATTCATAAGTCCGGAGCATGGTGGGAATGTATTTGAACATCTCCATCCTCATTTAAACAATGCCAGATGCAAGTGCTCTGAAATTGGCTTGCATATCAAACGAATTTGTTTCGTGAGAACTTTTCACTGATCAAAGAGTGTATGAATAAAACTACCTATTGAAAACACAAAACAAAACACTTTGGCTGGAAAAGATTCATTGCCAAATCAAAAGCTTGAGTTTCAAAAACGCTACACAGAAAAATTCATATTCTCAAAAGTTGGCAAACTGTAAAGATCCTTTGTTAATTGCACAACCAAAAACTTGGGAAGACTTTGCGGCCCCTCTGTGAATTTAGCACAATTGGGGCCACGCCACGGCAAACTCGTTTTAGCCGCTGTAGTCATGACATCACCTCGCTTTGCACGCCGCCAGTTTTCCACTATCTAAAGTGTTTAAAATTTCAAACTACAGTGCTCGTACGAAGTGTAACAAAGGGCAGGAACGCTAAAGAGAGAAAAGGGCAGTGGATGAAAATTAAAGGTTTCCAAGCACTGAGGACACTGAAGGATATTGGCGAAGCACAGATGGGGGTTTGGCGGAGGGGTGCAGCCCCCATTAATAAGGGCCTGCCTGGGGCAGAGCACGAGTGGGGTACCAAGGGATGGATCGGGTGGCGGGGGTTGGGGAGCTTAGTCCCGTGGAGGTTGAAGAAATTTGGGATTTTTGGGGTTCATTTTGGGTGCAAAGTTGGTGTTCAGAGGCCAAATTTCCAACCATGGCGAGCCGATAGCACATCACAATTTGTCATCACAGAACACAACTGTTATGCCGGCCATGTCATGGCATGGTTAATAGTTCTTTCATTCCCCGTTTTCTGCTTCCCCGTGATCTCTCAGTGGTCGTCAAGGTTATCACTGGGCAGAAGGCATCCCGGACTCTGGCTTGATTTTGATACAGAAGACAGAACTGCATTCCTTTCTTCTGCAATGGCCTCCAGTTCAGTACCAGACCAGCTACCAAAACCGGATCAGTCCTAAGCATAGCACAAGATCATTAAATCACATGAAAAATGTCATAAAGCAAGCAGCCTGCAGCACATTGCACATGTTGAAAGAAATGGAAGTCAGGAATAGTTTGGTGCAACTCAATGTTGGCATTGGGGGAACTGGAAAAGCCACCAATGGCCAAAGTGGCAAAAGGGAACTGGCGAGGGCAAAAGGGAATGCATGTGGGAACAGAACTGCAATTCTACAGGCCTTCGACAAGTGGAAACACCTGTTCCCATCCACTTTGAGCGCTGATTATTGTGGGGAGGATATTGTCGAAACTCGCCTGGAAAATGCGATCTCAAGTTAAACAACCTGCAGCACATAACGTTGGGCCATGACGGCACTTGGATGAGAGACCATTCTTGTGCCCCTGATTGTGCTTCTGAAAGGGGGCTTCGTGACAAAAGCCCTTCGTCCTTAGATGCGATGTAAAGGGGGTAGGGAAAATTAGGTCAGAAAAATTAAAATTACATGATTTTTGGACTTCATGCTTTTTGATGCCACCAAACAGCCCATTTCATGCTGATTCCAATGATATAATTGCCATAACTGTAGCTTTATTGGTTGAGGAGCTATCGCAATTCCCGTGTGACACCATTTTCGCGCGACAGCATATTTTGCATGTACTTTGAAAAATCCAGTATTCAAGGCACGTTTTTACCGCTTTCACTTTTTTGACATTTTTCGAACTTTCGCATGCTTTTTCTCAGCCACCAGAAGTGCTAGAGAGGTAAAATTTGGCACACTGGAAGAAAAAAGTATGCTCTTTTGGGTGATAGAGCCGGATTTCAATATTTTAAGTTGTTCATAATGGTTTGGGCCATTATCAGGAAAAAGGTCCATCGCTTCTGCCGCGAATGAGGAACATGAAGGAATGTTACATGTTTTTGAGAAAAAACTTCAAAAAGCGGCTCTTATCACCCAAAAATTGATTGCTTTTTTGACATTTTAGTTCGAACCAGATTAAAAAATCTCTACCGGATTGCTTTTGTGACATTTTAGTTCAAACCAGATTAAAAAATCTCTACCGGTTCTCCTGTAATCTTGCGCTAAAGTTAGGACACCAAATTGTGACCTTTGACCCCATAACTAGGGACCACGGAATTTCGTTTTTATTTTTTGCCAATTTCGTTTTGGAAATGTTGAATTTCGTTTTTTATCGTTTTTGGCTCTCGAGGACCTCAATAAGCAAATTACAGTAAATCATGCAGATGGCGTCACATGTTAACTGTTATCGTAAAATAAACCAGGTAGATGGCGCCACATGTCGCCTCAACATTAAGTCTTTTTTAAAATGGTTTTTTGTTTATAGTCATCTAATTTTTTTGCACACCAATGTTTTTTGATGTCTGATGATATTCTTTCATAAAATAAGGTTGAAGTTTTGTGTTCGAAATTAAGAGCTGAACCAAGCAAGGTGTCAAATGTCAGCAGCTAGAAGGTTGTGAAATTTCATGTGCTTCCAGGAGTGGATTTTTGGTCTCTGGTGCTCCCTGGAAGAAATGATCACTGTTCTCCAAACATGCACAGCACTCCCCGTGCATTTTCAGGATGGGAAAAAAGGGGTTTTGCAGGAAAAATGTGGAATTTCGTGGGTATTTCGCTCAAGAACGGTAATTTCGCACCAATCACTCAATTTCGTTTTTTGTCGTTTTTTAAATAGGGATTATCCTGGCTTCCTAAAGGTGTAATGAATGAAGAAATGTGAAAAAAAGTCCAGAAAAGCACATTTCGTTTTTTCATGCTAATTTCGTTTTTGCGAAATTCAGTGGTCCCTACCCATAACTCAGAAACGACTTGACCTAATGATGTGAAATTTTGTGTGAGTGACCTTCCATATGAGCCCAACAGTGTGCCAAATTTGAACAAAATCGGATCACAAACACGGAAGTTGAAATTTTGACCCCTTCCCCCCCCCCCTTAAGAGGGAAGGAGGTCCCGTGTGCAGCAGCCGGTATCACACTTCAAACCCTGAAGAACACCTAGCTCCAGGTCCAAGAAGATGCTTGCTATGCTACACCATACAGAGAAGCCACACAACTCAAGCCGCACGTCTCCGCTTTGCAAAGCATGACTTTATACGGGAAATCATGTCAGTCACCCTAACATGTGAACCCGCTTCGCCCACATTCAGAACCAAAAGAGAACCTGAAGTGCTGAGAAAGTAAAAGTGCAAAAACATTAATCTGCACTGCGATCAGGACAATCATCAGAAATCTTCAACGAATTATGCAGTTTGTCTCAAGCTTTTAGAAAATTACAAACTATAATCTGGCTCAGCACATGCAACCTGTCCCCCTATCTGTGCAATTGAATAGAATGCAACAAGGACCTCCAGTCATAAAAACACAATTTCACACCAGGCTTCAGAAGATCAGATGTCCTGATTCACTGCTGTGCGACTGCATTTGGCACACCTCATTGCTGCGACGATCCAGAGAGCAACTGCTCTCAAATATGGAATCCCTGCATGTCCTGGAAATTTGCCAATCCTTGCAAATTTGAGGACATGCAGGTTGACCTGTGCCGAAAACTGATCTGAGTCTTTTATGTTGAATGAAAAATGGATTTGGGCTTAATGTATGGGGCATTGTTCCCTTGCGAGTCCAAAGTGTGCAACAAGGTTCGTGCTGAGCCAGCGTCCAGATGGCTGTCAGCTCATGATGGCAAATGATGATAAGCCCTCGCATGCTGCCGCCTTCTGTCAGTTAGTCTGTTCATCGTCAATTCTAAATTTACTGGTACATGTACTCGTACCTATGTACGAGTACATGTATGATGTATCGATTCTTTTTTCTCTTTCCATTATTTCAGACCTGTTGAGGAACATCAGAACGCAAGTGTTGATAAAATTAATCAAACCTTACACCAGGATATACATACCTTTCATATCTAAGGAGCTTAATATCGATGTTACTGAGGTTGAGAGTTTACTAGTTTCCTGTATATTAGACAAGTAAGTTGATTGGACCTTCGTTTTTGTTGGAAACATTGTTTTTTTTTGCTGAGTGGTCAAGGAAGGGTGAAGTGTATTTCAACAGGATGCTAAAGATTTCCAGCTTCCAGTCCCTGCCTGGCCATTCGTATTGTCTTACAGAGTTTGGTGCTATTTTTTCTCTTGAGATTTAATCTTGGAGCACCATGCATGCCTTTCTGGTCATTACAGATTCTGTGGCCACATGTCAAAAGGAGATTAGCCAATTTTCCTTTTTTTTCCTCCTCATCAAAAGATACAGAATTATTGCATCATGAATGTTGTGTCAATATGGGACAACTGGCAGGGGACTTGTCAGGTCCCTTTTTCTGGGAAAAGACAAAAAGTTGGCCAAGTCTCCTCATAAGATTGGTTTTTGTCGTGCTAGAACATGATAAATCTGTCTGATCCCCTTTGGTCAGATAAAACACACATGTTTTCGACTTGGTTGAATTGGGTATTGAGGTGGGCAGGATGGGGGTTTGGATAACCAACAGGAGTGGACGAAAAGTTTCCAGTGACGGATTTTGATTCAAGTTTGGGCTCTTGGTGAGTGGGAATAACCTCCATGTTTTGTTGCTGGGTTGTGTCTCTCCAGATTTTTTGAGGACACCCATATTGGCCATTTGTGGACGATGGAGCAGGGTTTGGAAAGAGAGCAGACTGTTCTGTTGGCCTGTTTTGCATCATGTTGATGTTCGATTCAGGTTGGCAGGGGCGCTTGGTTCGGCTGATGTGAACTTGGGTTAAATTTGTGTTTTCTTTGGTTAATCCTACATGAGCCAAGACCGTCTTGTGGGGCGGGAGTTTGTGCTTTATGAAGAAAGTGCATATTTTTTTCTGGGAATGAGCAAGAGAGAACACATGCCATGCTTGTCCAAAGTCCTGGCTATTTTGTCCGAGATTCCTCACACAAAATACAGACTCCCATGAAGAGCGAAGACTCCCACGAAGGGTGAAGACTCCCACGAAGAGCAAAGATTCCCACGAAGAGCAAAGACTGCCACGAAGAGCAAAGACTGCCATGAAGAGTGAAGTCTGCCACGAAGAGCGAAGACTCCTTTGAAGAGCGAAAACTCCCACGATGTGCGAAGACCCCCACGAAGAGTGAAGACTTTCACGAAGAGTGAAGACTTCCACGAAGAGCGAAGACTCCCACAAAGAGCAAAGACTGCCACGAAGTGCAAAGACTCCCACCATGTGCGAAGACTCCACGAAAGCTAAGACTCCCATGAAGAGCGAAGACTCCCACGAAGAGCAAAGACTGCCACGAAGAGTGAAGACTACCACGAAGAGCGAATATTACCATGATCTCTACCAAGAGGGAGGACTCCCACGCAGAGCGAGGACTCCCACGCAGAGCGAAGACTCCCACGAAGAGCGAACAGTCCCATGAGGAGCGAACACTCACATGAAGATCGAAGACTGTCACGAAAAGCGGAGACTCTCACGAAGTGCAAAGACTCCCATGAAGAGCAAAGACTCCCACGAAGAGCGATGACTCCCATGAAGAGCTAAGACTCCCTTGAATAGCGAAGACTTCCACAAAGTGTGAAGACTCCCACGAAGAATGAAAACTCCAACGAAGAGCGAACACTCCCACGAAGAGCAACCACTCCCACGAAGAGTGATGACTCCCACGAAGAGCAAAGATTCCAACGAAGAGCAAAGCTCCCATGAAGAGCAAAGATTCCCACGATGGGTAAAGACTCCCATGAAGAGCAAAGACTCCTGTGAAGAGCGAAAACTCCCACGAAGTGCGAAGACTCCCATGAAGAGTAAAGACTCCCACGAAGGGTAAAGACTCCCACGAAGAGCAAAGACTCTTGTGCAGAGCGAAAACTTCCAGGAAGTGCGAAGACTCCCACAGAGAGTGAAGACTTCCACGAAGAGCAAAGACTCCCACAAAGGGTAAAGACTCCCACGGAGAGCAAAGACTCCTGTGAAGAGCGACAACTCCCACGAAATGCGAAAACCCTCACCCCCCAAGTGTGAAGACTCCCACGTAGAGCGAACACTCCCATGAAGTGCGAACACTCCCACGAAGAGCGAACACTCCCGCGAAGGGTGAAGACTCCCACCAAGAATGACTCCCGCGAAGAGTGAGGACTCCCAAGAAGAGCGAAAATTCCCACGAAGTGCTATGATTCCCATGAATAGTGAATACTCCCACGAAGAGCAAAGACTCCCACGAAGGGTGAAGACTCCCACGAAGAGCGAAGACTCCCAAGAAGAATGAAGGCTCCCACGAAGAGCGATCACTCCCACGAAGAGCGAACACTCCCAGGAAGAGCGACCACTCCCACGAAGAGTGACCACTCCCACGTAGAGCGAACGCTCCCATGAAGAGCGAAGACTTCCACGATGTACGAAGACTCCCATGAAGAGTGAAGACTCCCATTAAGAGCGAAGACTCCCACGAAGAGCAAAGACTCCCATGAAGAGTGAATACTCCCACGAAGAGCGAAGACTTCCATGAAGAGCAAAGACTCCCACGAAGGGTGAAGACTCCCGTGAAGAGCGAAGACTCCCAGTAAGAATGAAGGCTCCCACGAAGAGTGATCACTCCCACGAAGAGCGAACACTCCCAGGAAGAGCGACCACTCCCACGAAGAGTGACCACTCCCACGTAGAG
>JASGXE010016067.1:0-11122 GCA_030068105.1 Sinentomon sp. SZTP_YWyxl | reverse complement strand
TGCGGCATTTTCGCTGGTCCGCCGTCATTTCTGCGGTTTTTCCGCGGGTTTTTGGCAGAAATTTTTTGACCATATTTTTCATCCCTTCAACAGTCGACTGGGCGAATTTCAGCTTTTTGTGCCGCATTTTCCGATCTGTTGCGAGAAAGAACTGCGGTTTTTGGAAATTTTCGGCGGGTTTTCTGCCAGTTTTCAGAAGAAAATCGCGCGCGGTTTTTCCGCTGGTTTTCAGAAGAAAATTGCGCGGGCTTTGAAAAAATGACCTGGCAACACTGTTGCGGAATGTTGTTGTGAAAGATGGAGGAAACATAACGTGTTCTTGCAGTTCCTGCGGTGAGAAAACCCATTGAATCAAATGGGATTTATTGTGCCGCATTAAATTGTCGGCAGCGGAAGCAAAAAGTTCATATTTGTCGAACGAGCAATGATTTTGGTGCCCATTGAAAGGGACTCAAAACCGGACAAGGAGAGAAGCAAAAATCGAGTCACTGAAAGCCAGACAAGGGACAACCTGCACTGTTAAAATAGTTTTGCACGTCCCAAACATCTGAAAAACAGGAGGCGCAACGCAAAACTGAAACTCACACATGGCAAATTCGGACATTCCAAGAGGACCTCGGGGGAACAAAAAGTTTCACCACGCCAAAGCATCCGGACATGTCCCCCGAACGAGGAAATAAGCGGCAAATGCGTCAATTGCAGCAAATGCGGCAAATGCCGCAAATACGGTAAAGAAAATTCACGACGCCATCGCATCCGGCCGTGTCCCTGACCGCGGGAAAAAGTTCTAGTTCCAAGGGGTCCCCGCTGGACAAGGGTTTCACCACTCCAAATCATCCGGACATATGTCCCCCGAACGCGAGAAAAAGCTCTAGTTCCAAGGGGTCCCCGCTGGACGGGTTTCACCACTCCAAATCATCCAGACATGTCGCCCGAACGCGGGAAAAAGCTCTTGTTCCAAGGGGTCCCCGCTGGACAAGGGGTTTCTCACCACTCCAAATCATCCGGACATGTCCCCCGAACGCGGGAAAAAGCTCTTGTTCCAAGGGGTCCCCGCTGGACAAGGGGTTTCTCACCACTCCAAACCATCCGGACATGTCCCCCGAACGCGGGAAAAAGCTCTAGTTCCAAGTGGTCCCCGCTGGACAAGGGGTTTAATTTCAATGATGAGACACACAGGCGAAGAACGCCTTTATTGCCTTCCTGCAGCCGATTCTCGGACTTTTCTTGCAATGAGAGGACTGCGCTGTTCGCCTTCATTGATTCATCAATTTCTTGGCTTTCACCAGACACCAAAATGATCTCAATCCGCCGAAAATTGGAACAATTTTCAGTGAAATGCGACGAAATCGCGCATGGATGCAGACAGCGGCGCAGCATTTCGCAACACAAGATCGTCTGCAAACAGAAGATCGCCGCATGCACGCAAATTGGAGGCAGGCGTCCGCCCACTGAGCATACTGTGTTATCTCTATACTGTGCTTTTGTTGCGAATGACGTCAGTGCAACCTGCGATTTCGGAGGTTTCGAAAATACGCCCGTGGAAGTGCATTGGAAAAAATTGTGCTTCCATCCGACATCCAGTTCCTCACACATCACCTTTTACCAATTTGGCGATGTGTTCATCAACTGACTCGCAAGTTTTTAATCTGTCCTTCCGTTCCCGACTTCCTCCTCAGCAGACCCCTGATGATACCGCAGAAGATGAGCAGTTGAAAGAGCTTGGGAAGGGAGATTTTCCAACAAGAGCTTCGAGCATTGGCAAGAAAAGATCCAAGGTGAGCCTGTGACACCATGCCGTGCTCAAAGGCAGCCTGCCAAATAATCAAATCAATATTCGTTGGTTTTCCATTTCTGTGGCAGGCAGGTTTACTATCCAATCTAGATTGTCTTGCTTCGTGCTTGCTTCGACACAGTTGGGGCCCCTATTCCTTGCCAGGGCTCGAAATTAAAATTTCAGGTAAGGAGCCTGTCGGTCTCCCCGACTGATTTTTCTATAAGCCCGCAAACAAAACCAGAAACCCGCGGAAGAGTTGCGCAAAAGTGTCCTTCCAGATTGCGATTGCGAGTATCCCAATATGGGCCCCACATGTGTATTTGACATGTGTCCGATGTGAGTGGTGGTCCAATCACACTTTACGACAGAGTTGGGCCCACACGGGGGCCGTCTTTACCCCGCTTTGTATTGGAATACTTTGTATTTCACCCGCTTTGTATTGGAATACTGAAATCTGCCAGCATGATCCAAATTTAACAATAGAGTCCCTGTTGGCCAATACTGGTCCCATATTTGTATAGAAACATAAGTGACCCCAGTCGGCCCCATAAGGGACCCATGATGTCGGCAAGGATGAAAAGTATGGACTGATGTTAGGCATTTTCGTATGCATTTTTGGAACAAGCAGTTTCAGAATGGTCACATCGGAAGCCTCTTTGGTCCAAAAGATGCCAGACTGCAAAAAAGGCCGATATCTCCGCAGAAAAATTACAGAGAGAAAAATCATCCATTGTATGGCAAATTGGGCATAACTCCATCCGGCCAAAGCAATATATCTTTAGTGTGTTCTCAGATAGCCTACAAGGGGAACGAGAAGGCCAGTGATGTCCAGATACGCACAATAATCATGGCATGATGATGTCACAATCCATAAGCGATGCCGATATCGACTGATTTTAACTAAAACTATGTTGGGGGCCACAGGCAGTAAAAGCCATTGGGCGTGGTAAACCCCGGTCAGACATGCATCATTTTTTTGCCTCGGCAATAACCACAACAACAATTAAGTCGTAGTGTTGTTTCACCGAGGCAGCACGTGGTGTTGTCAAGAAATGTGGCCAGAAAAATAAAAATAAAAGAACAACACCAAACGAAGGTCAGGCGACGTGAAGACTGATGATACAACAAGAAGAAATCAATTTGGTCACAAATTCAATTTCCGTTGTGTAAGAAAGATGAAGAAAAAAAAACTTTTCCGTGCACTCAAAAGGGGTTCAAATTCGGGCTTTGGTTAAATCGATTTCAGCGTTGATTTTGACTTTGACTTAAATTTTGACTTCAATGTTGGGTTGACTTCAGCTTTTTGACTTCAGTTCGATCAGTCGGAAAACACAAGATGAACAAAATGACAGCGACTGACCTCACCGAAGTCTCCTCCCAAAAGTGGTCACTGGAGTCTCAGAGGTCAGCCGATAAAAGTTATGCGTTTCACAAGAAAAAACCTATGAACCTGTTGAAAGGAGAAACTTATTTTAGAGGATAAAGTACAAAACACTCTCACTGTGGAAACCCTCTTGTAGAACTTGTCGCTACATTCTCACTTGTCAATTATTGTTCACAAGGCTTGAGATTCAATACCCAATCGGGGTCCCACCCCACACCCAAGTGCTTTGTTCTCCAAGTAGGTTTCAAAAATAATGATGCTCAAGCTCTCACTCTGAAAATGAAGATGCTCCGGCTGCTCAGTGGTTCACAACATGCTCCAGCTGCTCAGTGATTCATGTGAGACTCAATGTTTTTTGTGAAGTTCACACCAGACGACAATCCAAGTTCTGTCCACTACAGTTTGTCAGAGGAAGAACATCGGAAGATTTTTGAAACGATCGAACTATAATAATAAAATTGGCTTCATCACACACACACTTTCAGAAAGAAATGACATTAAAAATAGCAAGGATACGCATTTTGGGATATTAGATGGATTGTGAAGTAAAGTCATATGAGTCCTCCCTCGTGGCCAACGTCACTGGCCTTGCTTCTTAACTTCCATGGCGAGACTTCTCAGACGAACCTCAGTGAAACTGAGCTCCAATTGGAAAGGTTGTTGAACACTTACAGAGTTTGTGGTCACGGAAAAATCCTACATTGAGCATCAACAACAACCGCACCTTTTGAAGGCGAACGATTCCGACGACCAAGTAGACATGCCCAACCAGCTTCAGTTCGCATCCCGCAAGGATGCGCTTCAGTCGTCGTGCCATTGAATGCGTAGGGTCATTACATGAACTGTAAATAAATGAGAGGAAAGGGGCTCCCCAATTTAGTTTTGAAGGCCACCATGCAGGTGAAAACAGGTTGGCACTGACTCAAAATGTCCAAGCAACTGAAAATGGATTTCGTGCATTGTTCCGAAAACAAAAGAACAGCATTCCTTTACACTTTTGTCCGTAAACAGTTCTGCTCCTTGGAATAAAGCCTCACAAATGCATCAGAGTACCCATTATTTGAATTGCCCATCCTTACGTTTTCGGAACAATACTTTAACGCCCTCAATGAAATTTTCCCAAAAACCCATTTTGAGTCGAAACAGGCGTCAAACTCCTGTGTGACCTGCTTGCTGATCACATTCAAAGCTGTGCATGAGGAAAAGCACAAAACCTACGAAAATGGATGGAAAGGCAATTTTGGATACCTATGCGGGGAATTTTGTGACAAATTGTTTCGATGACAAAAACCCGCTAAAAATAAGCGGAATACGCCCAAGGAATTTTCAAGCGATAAAAAATAAAAATGACTGACGAATCTTGCGTGCAATTTTCCATCTCATGAAAAAGTGGGAACAATGAGTGTGAACACTTTGAAAGTGGGAACAAAAGTGCAATGGAAACACATGCGGGAAATCAACACAAACGGCAAAAACTGGTGGAAATAGTGACATACACAAGTGATTTAGCAAGGTTAATCATTCTGCGAAAAATAACACTGAACGAAATGACGGAGAGACAAACACATAAAATTATCGGCTGAAGATGGGTGGCAAAGTAGGTAGGTAGGTACCTACTTGACAGGTTTGAAAAATACTGAGATCGGCACAAAAGCATTTTGCGGGATTCTTCGTTGAAACATGAAATGCAGTGCCTTTTTTGCGTTTGGGCCAATTTACAAATGCCTGGGTATCAATGAAATTTGGCCTTGGCCTCTGAGTGGGCCTGCACAAAGAATATGAAAAAACGGCAAGCACGACTATGAACAAAATTCCCTGGACCCATGTGCATGACTTCATGATTATTTTGTGAAAATGACTGTTTTGCGAAGAATTAAGCAGCCTCACAATTATTGAAAAATGGATATAACTGGCATGATGGACCAAAAATATGAATTCCACTGAAATCAGGATGTGTGCAGCGTGGTACCAGACATGCCAAAGGATAGGCATCAAACTTCCAAATGAAATTTTGCGACGTGAACTGAAATTTGACATGTCGCATTGACACAAAAATATATGAAACTGTACTTACCCCCGCTGATCCGGGGACGAGACAAATTTGAAAGATTCCACAGAACAAGAACAACGTGCAAATGCAGCCGGCAGTTGCAATCCAAAATACAGCAGATTTCACTGTTACATGTCGATTCTTCAATAAACGGGCATTGTTGACTGAGTGAATCGGTGCATTCCAATTGGCAAAGCTTAAAGATCTAGGTAAGCCCTAGCATGAGAATTAATGCAATGCAAATTAATGTTGAAATTTTGAACCTGTCATTTAACGAAAATTTTCCTAAGCTTTGGAATGAAATCTCAGATGGTGAATTGGAGTTTTTATTTGGAAATGTGCTTGATCAGGGGATTTTTACTTCACCAAATTTCAAATGAGGATCATGGACAAAATCTGCCACCCAAACTGGGAGAACAAAAAACAGCCAGAATGGCAAAGTGAAAAGAAGCACAAAACTGTCTTTTGGCACTTCCTCGTGGCATTTCTTGAAAATCGAATGGACCCTTAAATGCTTGCACAAAATTCTTGGCCCCAAAAACTTCCAAGTGTTTTGGCCAGGCCTCAGAAATGACAGGAAGAAATTTGAAAAACCCTGGAAATGAAATGTGATGTCGTGAGGACGGAAACCTAACAGCGAGCACTCGGTTAGAAAATGCACTCCGCAAAAACAATCAGAAACGCGTGAACTTTTGCAATTTTGAAAGTCACGGACCGCAGCTCCGGCGCCAGTGACCACCGCTCACAGACTGAGAAACAAAACAGAAATTCAGAATGGCGATCGATTCTCCTGCTCAGATTCTTGCTGTCGGCTGTTTGGGTTGGTCTGGCTCACTGGAAAACGCCAACTCTGCGCCTGGCGGAACAAGGTTGATGAGCTGAAACCTGCCTGGGATTGCATAATCATCGAAATTGTTGTCGGCTGTTGCGTTGTGCATGCGTTAAAACGAGGCTTTCTTGGAAGAAGGCATTTGGTTGCTGTCCTGCGCGTGATTCGGGGAACAAGCAGCCAGGCCAAGAAGCACACATCGCATGCTCAACAGTGAGAAGCCATTTTCTTTGGAAGAAGAACATTTTTGTGAATTTCTGACTGGTGAAACACCGGATGGGTATGGATGACCAAATATTTTCCAGTGGATGGAAAAAACCCCAGGAATGCCCAAAGTGAATTGAAAGTGTTTTTTGTGTGAAAGGACAATGAGAAGCAAATGCACAAAGCTTTGAAGGCTTTGGGTACAACGCTACAGTTGGTACCTCAATTTTTAGTGCATGAAAACATGGAAAAAAGGAAAAGGCACAATTAGCATAATATCTCCAAGGAAACAAAATGGGGGCATGATCCAGGGCGATAAACTGAGGTTTTGCTTTATGACAGATAAAAAACTGGCCTCTGATTGCTTTAGCATGTCATGAGAAATGCCAAGTTTTGGAAAGGGAAGGTGGGATAAACGAAACGAGGTCACTGGCCCTCGTCGACCCTGTGTTTTTGATCAGAGTGCAACAGCATCCTGCCCATCCTCCCTCAACACGGACACATTTTCGGAAAATTGAAACACTCCTGAGCTTTCTCCTGTTCAGCAATGTCACACTGGAGTGAAAGGAGAAGTCCCCAGAAACAAACCTCACTGCCCTGCGCTGGACAGCTTCAAGTGCATCAATGTACGTGGCACTGAAGATGAGGCCCAGGTCGTTGTTGAATGTTTTTTTTTTTTTTTTTTTTTTTTTTTTTTTTTTTTTTTTGGCCTCAGAGTTAAAGCTTCCATGTACTTTGGGCAAAGCGAAGTGCTTGCCGTCATCATTGGCCATCATATCTAGTTTAATTTCATAAAGGAAAATACTACTTTTTTTTTTAAAGATGAAATAC
Source organism: Sinentomon sp. SZTP_YWyxl (assembly GCA_030068105.1). Taxonomy (NCBI): domain Eukaryota; kingdom Metazoa; phylum Arthropoda; class Protura; order Sinentomata; family Sinentomidae; genus Sinentomon; species Sinentomon sp. SZTP_YWyxl. The sequence continues at coordinate 4,047 of JASGXE010016067.1, read as the reverse complement.
ATGTACAGATCATCAAACCTGACAGCCGTAACAAGAACATCACAGGTGCAGCTAATTTTTCTTGCAAAATTTTTGCGTCAAGTGCCCCAGCCAATGTGGCAACAGAGTTGGTTTAATTTGGCTGGGTTGACGCCAGGTGAAACAGAAAAAAGAGAAACCATTTAGCACAAAAAACATTGAAAATATAAAGGAAAAAACTAATCTCAGAAAATATTGTACCGGGCCTTTATTTCCTCAGACTCTAAACTCATCAGATGACTTTTAAAAGACTTTTTAAAACTTTCAAAACTTACATTTTTCCTAATTGAGTCTGGTATACTCAGCCATAATTTAATTAAACGGAATTTCAAAGATTTCCTCCCATAGTCAGAATATATGGAATGCCTCATGTTCTGAGATGGAATTGATGATGATGACAATTTGAATTTCGAATTCGCGAAAATTGCAACAAGTCAAATTCTGCAAAAATTCGACGTTTTCGATTTCTGTCGGCTGCAAAATCGAGCGTTTTTTTCTCGCGGCTTGAGCTCGTCAGCAGTGTTGTTCTTTTTTTGGGTTTTTACCTCAAAATAGGGTAAAATTGAAAGTTTTTAGGGTAAATTTAGGGCGGATCTTTTTTTGGGGTTTTTCCGGCTTTCCATCCAAAGTTCCACTTTATGTGAAGGGAAAAGGATACAAGCAATTCCAAAAAATAAATTCTGCTTTGATTTTGACATTGTCGTCTCGTGTCTGGTTCCTTGTTGTCCGACTCTCTGTGCAATGTGGCAAAAGCATGAAGTCAAAATCACACCAAGGCCAAAGAAGCATGGAGTTTACTCGTTTGTGGAACTCCTTGGAGTGGTTTTGATTGCTGCAGTCACAGCTGGACTTCATTCTTTTGCCACATTTCTTTCTACTTTGTTTCAATGAGAATTAAAATAAAATTGCCGAACAAATTTTACCTCAAATTTAAATCAATGAATTGTCAGAGAAAAAGCAATAAAATTGGTTGCATCCACCATTTGTAAACAAATTGGAAATCAGTCCCAAACTCACGTTTGTGTTGGTCGATGCATGCAGCAGACATTGCATGTATAGCCTCATCCAACCCATGGGCACGATCCCCCACGGGTGGGTCGTTATGGCGAGGCAAAGCCTTTGCCTTGCCCTATCACGAAAAGGGGAAAATGGTGATGAACCTGAAGGTTCAAACCTACCTATAGTGCTTTATGCAGTTGCATGGTTATACTCCATTTCCACGTAACATTTAGGAATGTTGAGGTTACTTTATGCAATAGTGACTCCATCGATGTGTACCTGTACATGCTCGCAATGTTGTAAGGCCAAATTTAGGGCTAGGTTAGCTTAGTGGGAAAATTTGAAAATAGGGTGAAAATAGGGTTTTTTCATACTTGAAATGGGGTAAAATGAAGTAAGCGTTGGAACAACACTCCTCGTCAGCTCCTCATTTGCCGAAAAGCATGTTCAACTCAACTTGTCCAACCAAACCTCACCCAATCTAACCTGACCAACCAAACTTTCCCCACCCAATAACCTAACCTATGCTCCAACCCAACGAATCCAAACAACCTATCCAAACCAACACAGCCAAAATTACATTTGGAGCTTACGAGCTCCAGCCGCTTCTCGTTTTTTTTTCGCGCGCCACAGCGAGCGTGTGGATGCGGGCAGCGGGCCCAGTGTTGCTGCCAGATTGGGTTTTCCCGCGAAATTTCGCTGGATTTTGACCAGCGGACAGCGACTATACTCCTTCGTCACAAAACTCTGTTTTTCTGCCAATTGGCTGCAAATAAATTGTGTTTTGCTTACATCATTCAAACCTATTCTAACCTAACCTCACCTGACCTAACCTCAAGCAAATTATTGACATTTGCAGTTCTGGCACGAACTCGCAACTCCGACCAAAAAGCATTGGGAGCAGGTACATATATAGTCGCTATCCGCTTGTGGATTTTGAGCTTCCCCGCTGGAAACTTTTGGGTTTTGCGGGTTGCGGTTTTTTCGCGGGTCTCTCCGCAGTTCGCGGTTTTTCCACTTGTTTTTCTCGCAGAAATTTTTTGTTCTTGGTTTCTGGTTTTTGGAAGAGTTTTTCGATTTTTTCTTGTTTTGGAACAAATTATTTTGCGAGCAAAAATTCGATTCATCCATTGACTGTCTCAGAGTTGATTTGGATTCATGATTCTTTTTTTTATCATATATTCATTATTCACAAATCGCATTTGACCAACGGCAACATTGACTATCCAAAAAAATGCTTGCTTTGCTGGTGAATTTTTTTTTTAATGGTGGTTTGTTTTAATCCAAAAAGAGAATGAACAATAATGATGTCAAGTTGTTGGACCAAGTTTTACACATTTTCCAAGAGAAGAAATTCGCAAAAACAAAGATTTCAACAAATTCAAGGGACAAACGAAAATGTGGACGCGGACCAATGTGAGACATGGCGATTCGCGGAACAAGCGAATTTCGCGGAACCTTAAGTTCTGTTAAGTTAGGTCGGGTTGAGGTAGGTTTTATTGGGTTAGGTAAGTTAGGTTTGGTAAGGGTGGGTCAGATTTGAATGATTTGATTGGGGTAATGTTTGGGTTTGGTTTGAATGTTAGGGGGCTTAGATTCGCACTGCAGCCAGAGTACGCAAATTCCGCATTTTTGTATAGGTAGGACCCGAAATGGCTGACCACCTATGACTGATGGCTTATTTGGCTTATTTTAAATATGCATGGAAAACTGCAAGATGATATTTCCAAAACAACTATAAATGTTGTATGGGCAGAGGTGGAAACCTTTTATTGCAGTGTAGGTAGGTGGTAGGTTCCGATGGACAGGAGTAAACTTATTTTGTTATTGGAGAAATCTTTGGCAAATTTTCGTCAATTTGAGGAAATTCATTTCATTCCACAAACGAAATTCCAATCCGGAGGTTTTCAACACCTGTTATGACGGGCATCTCAAAACGAACGCGAACCTTTTCATTCAGAAATTGGGTGGAATTTCAGATTTCACTCACTCAGTTGTGTTTTTGAAGCCTGCGGTTTTTTGCCACTTTTTGAAATTTCTCGCGGTTTTTCCGCAGGTTTTTCTCAAAAATCTTGCGGGTTTTTAAACAATCATCTGGCAACACTGGGCGGGCCGGCGGACGCAAATTGACGACACGCACGAGACAGTCTTTTGTGTTTTTGGAGACTTAGTCCTGTTCGGTTGGTTTTCAAGAATTTCAAACAAAGAATTTCCGATTTTCACTTTTTCCAAACTTTTTCCGATTTTTCGCTTTTTCACTGTCTGTTGGCAATTTTATCGATCTCCATTGGTGATTCGGTTATCGATGGGTTCCAGTCCGTCGGGCTTCTGCCGAGCATGATTTGCAAGCCCGCGCAAAATTTTGGGATCCTCGATCTTGCGGGCTCCCCTCCCGCCAATTTCGAGCCATGTCTTGCACATCGTGTTCATCTTCTTTTCTGTTGTTCCACATGCCGTTCATAAAATTTTCTTTTTTTTTGCAAAACAGCAAATTTTGAAAATATTCCTGTCAAAATAAGCCTATTTCCAAGGAAAAAATTGTTTTTTTTGGGAACGATTGAAAAAAACACCTGCCAAAATTTGACAAGAAGAAGAAGAAGAGGGGAAGACTCATAGCCAGGCTGATGGGCCTATAGCTAACCATTCATTTGAAAGACGTTTATTTTTACGTCAGACAGACATGTCTGTCAGAATGTAGGTAATCACTGTCTCCCCTCTTGCCTCCATTCCTCCATCAATCACTTTATTAAGTAAAATATGCAGGAAATACATTTAATACACTCAATCGAGACAAAACGAGCATGGCAGAACTAGAAGCAACAAACGAAACATGACAATGAGAATGAAAAATTCGTTTTTGAAATATTCACCTTCATATCCCAGTCTAAAGTGTAGTCTCTGAGGGCATCCAAGCTTTTTTTAAGGTTAAGCAAGGAATCTGCCACCAAAACAAATCATCTGCATACATCAACACATTGTAATGCTCTGAGAGCTGTCCACAGTGCACCGTCAACCCGGAACTCCCTTCGA